>OY811992.1:5218723-5421223 GCA_963681505.1 Eunapius fragilis
CCCCCCCACTGCTGGCTGATGTAATGTATACCCCCCCACTGCTGGCTGATGTAATGTGTAGCCCCCCCCACTGCTGGCTGATGTAATGTGTAGCCCCCCCACTGCTGGCTGATGTAATGTGTAGCCCCCCACTGCTGGCTGATGTAATGTGTAGCCCCCCACTGCTGGCTGATGTAATGTATACCCCCCCACTGCTGGCTGATGTAATGTGTAGCCCCCCCCACTGCTGGCTGATGTAATGTGTAGCCCCCCCACTGCTGGCTGATGTAATGTGTAGCCCCCCACTGCTGGCTGATGTAATGTGTAGCCCCCCCACTGCTGGCTGATGTAATGTGTAGCCCCCCCACTGCTGGCTGATGTAATGTGTAGCCCCCCCACTGCTGGCTGATGTAATGTGTAGCCCCCCACTGCTGGCTGATGTAATGTGTAGGGAAGGATGGAGGGATCTTGTGGATGTTAGTACAGTACACATATACACCTGTAATTTTCCTCTCTGTGGTTACGTGTACATTCTGTCCCCCTACAAACTGAGCTCACTTCTTGTTCAGAATCAACTATTAAAGTAAAGAGCAACAGTAAAACATGCATGCACGGTATAGTGTATACTACCAGCAGTACATTTATTAGTTATTAAGCATCTGGTGCAACCAATCCAGTACGTGATAGGTTACACACCTTATGTGTCTAGAAAGAGTGGAGTTTCCCTGGAGAACAGCTTGTGGCAGTAATCACACCATGCTTTATCTGCTTACCCTTTCTCCTTCGATGTACGGACCTTGAAATGAGACCAGACAGCGGATGTGTTTGTGCGTAATACTCATCTATGGTTTGTGCTTCTGCTAAACCTTCACAAGGGCGTGAATCTGACAAGTTCCTCGAGATTGTATCCCCACAAATCCAGGTTCGAAACAGATTTGAGCTGCTGAGCAGATAATATAGGAATTCGTCGAAACCAATGGAGATACACACTTTGTTGATCGACACATCGTAACGTTATGTAAATTCCAATAATTTGCCTGGCTGGGCTGGCCTTAGGTCGGACCCCTAGCCGGGCTGGCCTTAGGTCGGACCCCTAGCCGGGCTGGCCTTAGGTCAGACCCCTAGCCGGGCTGGCCTTAGGTCGGACCCCTAGCCGGGCTGGCCTTAGGTCGGACCCCTAGCCGGGCTGGCCTTAGGTCGGACCCCTAGCCGGGCTGGCCTTAGGTCGGACCCCTAGCCGGGCTGGCCTTAGGTCGGACCCCTAGCCGGGCTGGCCTTAGGTCGGACCCCTAGCCGGGCTGGCCTTAGGTCGGACCCCTAGCCGGCCTGTGGTAGCCCTGGCTAAATTGTTCTTTTTTTTTGGTGTGTGGTTTGGATGGGAAGGGCAGTTAAGTAACCTTGTGTGTTTCACCTCCTCCCCAGACTACTGGGTTGTACTGTTCTACAACTTCATATGTGGAATAGCTGGTCTGGTCCTAGACAGCGGTTACTATGGTATCACAATGGGCGTGGGCATTGCCTATGCCATCCTCTTTATTCCCGGCTCCCTGTTCTGTTGGTGGTTTCCTGCCTACACCGCATACAGGTAAGTGTATGGGGTAGAGGGGTGTGATGTATGGGGGTAGAGGGGTGTGATGTGTGGGGGTAGAGGTGTGATGTGTGGGGTAGAGGGGCGTGGCAGGTTAGGCTGATGTGCTGCTTTGGTTGTAAGATGAATATGACTCCATTATGGGCCCCCCCTCCATTATGGGCCCCCCCTCCATTATGGACCCCCTCTCCATTATGGGCCCCCCCTCCATTATGGACCCCCTCTCCATTATGGGCCCCCTCTCCATTATGGGCCCCCTCTCTCCTTTTTAGTCTTTGTCATTGTGTTGCATGTGTTTGTTCAGAGTACAATAATGTCTGTTGGTTTAATAACTATTCAATTTGATAACATTAATAGTAAGTACATGGTTGCCTTTTCTTCCTCCTCCCCATCCCTCCCTACCAGGAGGGACAGCTCTCTCTGCTACCTGTGGTTTTTCTTTGTACTGGCCTTCCAGATACTTGGCTTTGTGTTAAACATGCTGGGTATACAACAGTTAGGAGCTGCGTGAGTCATATTTATAACCATCACCACCACCACCTAACACATCACCTAACACATCACCACCACCACCTAACACATCACCACCACCATCACCACCACCACCTAACACATTACCACCACCATCTAACACATCACCACCACCAACACCCTAATACATCACCATAACACACCACCACCATCACCTAACACACCACCATTACTAGCACATCACCCCATAATCTGTTTTGTCTTGTGACGCAGTGGTTTTGTCAATGGAGCCAACGCTTTCAGTAAAAATAGTACCATGGGCACTTCCATAGGAGCCATGTTCATTATATGTGGAGTCCTTTGGTTGCTTGCTATACCTGTTGCGGCTGTCCTTCTCTTCCTGGTGGGTGGAGCTATAGGCGGAGCTATGGGCGGAGCCTCAATGCATTTCTCCTCCCCAGGTTCACCGTTACTACCGCAGCTCTGGTAGAAGTCTTAGTGAAGCCACACAGGAGGCCATGACTGGTGCCGCCAAGAACAAGTATGTCCGCCAAGCAGCAGTGGGCGCGGCCAAGGAGGGCATGAAGGCGGGTTTTGCCAACTAATGATTTGTGACATCTTATGTGTTGTGTCATCATTTTGTTCCACTCCCAAGGTAGATGTGTGTGTGGACTATGTTCTTTCAATAGCCTTTCTTTTATTCATTAATAACCCTGATTCATTAATAATCTCTTATCCTATAATGGTAAACCTTAGTACCATAGCACAATATCATATTGTGTGTTGCACCATGTGTGCTTCACTTTCAACATTTTGTGTACTTCACTTTTAGCTTGGTATTGAATGGAAGTATAGCAGTAGTGGTTACGTGTTGTCGTGTCTTCTTATTGAGGTCCATTATGTACTAGTCTGTCCCCAATAACTACAAAGTAGATTATCTTTGTCAAGAACCTTTTTATAAACAATGATCACACAAACACTCAGCTTATCGTCTTGTAATTATGGACTGCCTTAAATGAAGGATGATATCAGGTATATGTATGTCGGAGTTACAGTACACATATAGAAAATCATTATGTGGCCAAATTGAGATCACATTACAACACCCTTTGTGTGCAAGTAGTCGTCCAATGGCAGAAACTGAAGGAAATATTTTCTGTTTTGAGTCAACATGTTTTTAGCATCAGCAATAAGCGACTTCACCAGCTGTGCTTGCGACTTGGTGTAATGTTCAAACTCGGCCTTGCCCCTATGGAAGGTTTTGAAGTCGCTGTCCACAGTACGCTCGAGTGAAGCCTGATCATAGGTGACTTGAAGGAAGTCCAACATCCTCCTCAGTTCTTGTGACGTGTCATTCCTGAGCAGTTCGTAGCTCACCACTAACACAGGGTGGTGCCAATTGATAACCAGAAACTGCTTCATCATGGCCAGCCAGAGAGGCGCCTTTTCGCGCACAAACTTATCCCACTCCTTGTTCGTCCCTGGAAGGGAAAAGTGGCACGTGTTCATATCATTAGCTGCAGATCTAGGAGCTCGACAAAAACCAGCAAGCATGGAGTCACGCTAAATCTTGCATTATTTTCCAACGTCATTGCACATGCACACCAAGACTAGTTCGAAAAACCATGCGAGACTACTTTGGCAGAACTGACCAAAAAACTCGGGTCCAACCGAGTCTGTGTGACTGGTCTTCACTTTGGTCTCTACAAAGCCTAGATTCGCCTGTCTTCTGTTCCATTCGGATACCAGGGCATCAAACGGATTTCGGACAAGTAAAATGGCATTGCTACCGGGAAAGGAGGGGGTTTAAATAAAATAAATAAAAAAATAAAAAAAGGACAGGCAAGAGGGAGAGAAAGATGACGGAAGGTTGCATATTTCCCCGAGGAAATGTGTCTGCTTACCTCCAGTGGTCCTTACTGTCCGCATTTACTGTTCCTCGTTTTGCCCAGTGTGGATACGGGTTGTGCGTTTTTACTACCAACGTGGAAGGACTGGACACTCCCTCTGCGGGAAAGCCTTGGACCCGTAAGCTTATGTCACAGTACGTTGCCCCCGTGCAGACGCGGGTTGCCTTCTGCAGTAGCCCGCGGACCCACGTGTTTCCGGAACCTGGGAAGCTGGCTAGCGCAACTAAAGGTCTGTTCCTAGGACTGAGGAAGAGGCAGTTGTCCGTGGCTTTTGATTCGCCTGCAACGTTCGCCTTCTTCGTACATGCAAAGAAGTCTTCCGTGTCGCGAGGAGACAGGCGCTCCCGGCAGTACTCCAGCGTGCAGTTGGCTTGGTTTGTCGTCATGGCCTCGGAGTTCAGCACACGCACCACCACGCCTTCTCTGTTGGAGCTTATAGAAGTTAATGTGAGTGTCGGGACGTGATTCTCCACTGTTAGCGTGAGCAGGGTGAACATTATAAACCCACTGACGAAGCAGGCGCAAAAAGTTAGAATTCGCCTTAGAACAGTGTTGACCTCCATTGGTTTAGACGGCACACCACCAATGCTGGATAAATCGTGCATGAAGCTGTATCCTCCTCCCCAGCCCTCCCTCATCATGCAAAGCATGTGACACACTTCCTGAAAAATGATGATGTAATATTAAATGATCAGTCGCTTTTCATTTTGACACAGGGTACAATATGCAAGTCGCAACCCGCACTGAATACGATACTACCAGCGTCCAGGGTTGTAATGTTCCTTATCAACACTGCTCCCTTGCCTTGCAAGTCCAACTCCTGGCAGCCACACTCTTTTCCACTGTTCACCTCAAAGGTTACAATATGAGACTGCCAAGCAAGAACACAAGGGGTTATCACAACACCATCATAGACCATAGTGGCCTTATGTAAACAATGAATTCCAAAATGGTGGTTACTTTTAGCCAGCACATGCATATCGATGAATAAGATACAATGTAACTCCTCCCCCTCCCTTCAAACCTCAACGCTTGCTGCAATGTGTGACGCTCCAGTGACAGCGAACCCTTGACACAAGCCATCCTGGAAGAGATGAAGACCGTTAAACGACGTGACAAGACATGAGGATGTGGGTGAGTGAGGAGGGTGTGTGAGGATGTGGGTGACGGTGTGAGGATGAGGACAGTGTAAGGATGTGGGTGAGGTGTGTGAGGATGAGGACAGAGGCGTGAGGATGCGGGGATGAACACCAAAGGTGGCTCAGATGGAGAGGGGAAGGGAGGGAGGGAGGGAGGGAGGGAGGAGACCTATACATGTACCAGTTGTATCTTGTACTTAAGCTGTCCATGTTGCCTATCCCACGTCCGCATACATTCATCAGAGAAGAGTCCTACAAAGCAGTCATCCACAACGTCCAACTTCAACACGGCCACACCATGGCAGTCCAACTCGTACAGGCAGTTCCCCGTGCTCAGCTCCCAGTAACACACCACCCCACTGGTACACCCAGACAGACACCCATTACCAGGGTGCTGGTGGGTAAAAAAAAAAAACCACACACATTATGCTCACCACGCAATCACCTGATGATCATGTGATCTAATAAATAGCTCACCTGATCAACAAAGAGTGAGGAGATGCTTCCAGTGTGTAGCTGGACAGAGAACAGGGAGGACAGAGCCAAGACGTGGTGCACTTGCACCAGTGTGTCGTACCCTCCCGTGATGACCTTGTCACCTTGGCACTTCATTACACCAACAGGACGGCTGTGCGCCTGAACAGTGTTTCTGAGTTTCCCATCGTGACCAATCAGATGCAAGCTACCATCCATGTGACCTGCAAGGATTCTGCCACAAGAAATTCAGGCTCAAAGGGGTTAACACCACTTTGCAAAGGGCATACCCGTATTGATTGATAGCGATGACGGTAGCTCCAGAAGTGTTGAAGTGACCACAAGAGAGGGAAGCACCACTGCTAGCATCCCACATCTATGGGATATTAGGAAGTATTTCTGAAGCCATGTGGCCACTTTTTTGCAATACCAGGACAATAAAAACGCGTATGCTGTTGTTAGATTTGCTCATCTCCTGCTGGCTATAATTATGTAATGCAGTTGTCAGTGGTTGGTGGAGATAGCGTGCAACCAAAAGGTTCTGGGCCACTGAGCTCTAACTGGCTGTATGCCCCAAAATAACTGAATGTGATGGTCAAATAAACCAAAGGGATTGGAGGAATAGAAGAGGCAGTGGTTTCAATGGCCTTATTATTTTCACTTCTCTCCAGAAGTGAAAATGAACATTAGCTTCATAAATTCTACCACTTAAACAAGGGATTCACAATAGCAGTGCATTGTTGCTTGACCGCAGTGTTTGTAGGAGCTCCTGCTCAAGAATTGTTGTGGTATTTGCTAATGGCATAATGGCAGCTTTGTAGAGATCAAAGCACATGTCTATTGTAGATGCTGCGTTGCAAATAGTGCGGAGTATACCTCACAGCTCACATTCAACATGTACACTGATTTGCAGCTGACCTATCAGGTGTACATAATGGACCAGCAAGATGCCTAAGTCGTTAAAGTCCATCAAACAGAGGTGACCACGAGATTTGTGACTATTTTGAAGTAAGGAAATATTTGAAAGATGTTTTTGTAAGGAAATACATTGCATTTGATTTTATGCCTAACTGTTTATTTTCAAGGCAAATTTATTCATTTAATAACCTGTGTGAATAACTGTATAACATACAATCTAGATATTACACAATGGACCAACAATTGAACTAGTTACACACATACATACACACACACAACACACAAACAACACACAAACAAACACACACATAAACACAAACACAAACACACACACACACACACACACATAATAGATAACACATAGATGGGTGGGTCAATACTGCTCAAGGCATTTCCTCCTCAAAACAGGTTGAGTGTTTTTGTTGCAACAGAAAAATTTAATCTTAACAGCACTAGTTGTTCTATGTCACCATAACTGGTGACCAACAGACTACCAGCACCATACATGCACGTACCTCAACTTGGCCACACCCACATGTACGTACCTCAACTTGGCCACACCCACAGCCGATTGCAATGGTATTGTTCCACACATCCATGCACCACACCGCCGAGGCTCCTCCCACTGGTTCTTCTGTGAAGTCTGGGGACTGGTTTGAATACTCCAGGGCAAGATTCGATGTATATGGAGAGAAGAGATTAAAATGTCTTCCGAAGTCATAGCCAGGAGTGGACAGGAGCCCTCTGGCTGTTTCAGATATGAATGAGGGAGGTGAGTTACCAGACAGTTTGCCACCAGTGGTGGGTGTGGCCAGAGGACAAGGCGCTGTGTCCATGGCAACATTACTGGGTCTGCTGGAAGGCACCAAAGCATCACCTTGTCCAAGTGGGTGTGGCACTTGGCGTACACACCCACCACCAACGTCACATGGTAGGGGTACAGAAAATTTTTGCTCCAATTGGGCAGCTGGTCTCACTCCAACGGTCCAGCAAAATGAAGTGGGCGTGACACCACGTGGTGACAGCTGCCCACTGGTAGAGGGTGTGGCTATGTCACCTAGCGACATACTCCTAACTGTTTTACTATGACGTTCCAGAGGATTGATGGGAGGCGGGTCACTGGTGTGTGGTGGATTGATGGGAGGTGGGTCACTGGTGGGTGGTGGATTGAGCGAACTCTTCTCATCAGGGATCTTGTGACGTTGTGTAAGAACTTGGCTGTGTGAGGAATGGTAAGTATATACGTGTGTACATTGTATGTGTGTGTGTGTGTGTGTGTGTGGGCATGGGGCATGGATGGATGGATGGACGGACGAACGGACGTACGGACGTACGTATGTATGTACGTACGTATGTATGTATATATATGTATGTAAGCCATAGAACCAACCTTCTGTCAATGGTCAGCACACACTTCTTGGTCAGGGGACTAGGGTGCCACACACGTACAGAACCATCTAAGCTGGCTGAATACAGCACTCCGTTGTGCACCACCAGACATTCTACCTCCTTTTGGACAAAGACAGTACTTCAGTAACCACACCCCTCAACTTTGCTCCACCTCCACACCATATAACCACACCCCTCAACTTTGCTCCACCTCCACACCATATAACCCACACAATACAGGGAAGTCTTTGCAGAGAGTTCATTTATTCACTGTCTACATGCAGTGCCTACACACCTTAACTAGCACATCCCCTAACATCCCACCCCCACAACCCTTACACTCCACACCTTAACCCTCACATCCATAGTTTAGAAAGTCATTACCAGGCACCTCTCCATCACTGTCACATTCCCTCCCCATCTCCACCCTCCTTCCCATCTTCACCCTCCTCCCATCTCCACCCTCCTCCCATCTCCACCCTCCTCCCCATCTCCGCCCTCCTTCCCATCTTCACCCTCCTCCCATCTCCACCCTCCTCCCATCTCCACCCTCCTCCCCATCTTCACTCCTCCCCATCTCCACCCTCCTTCCCATCTCCACCCTCCTCCCCATCTCCACCCTCCTCCCCATCTCCACCCTCCCTTACACACATACCTGCTTGTGCCCTTTCAATGTACTGGACTTTGAGTGGACCAATCTCTTTTCAACCCTCCTCTGACTCCTTGCTCTCCTCTTCCACGTGGACACAGAGAGCAAGATGAAGTAGGCACCAATGAACCCCACAGTGGCCAGGGAGAAGAGACCTCTAGTCAGGTACGGCCACAGCACAAGGAAATAGAAGATACCACCACCAGTGTTACCATGTGGGACCTGGGGACTCGAGAACCCCAGCTGGAGTGACAGGCTTATAGGTTGCAGCAGTGTGATGAATCTAGTTGGTAGAGTCATGTGAAGAGAATTTTGCATTCTTAACATGTACCCCTCCTCCCCTCTCCATCATGTACCCCCTCCTCCCCTCTCCATCATGTACACCCTCCTCCCCTCTCCATCATGTACCCCCTCCTCCCCTCTCCATCATGTACACCCTCCTCTCCATCATGTACCCCTCCTCCCCTCTCCATCATGTACCCCTCCTCCCCTCTCCATCATGTACCCCTCCTCCCCTCTCCATCATGTACCCCTCCTCCCCTCTCCATCATGTACCCCCTTCTCCCCTCTCCATCATGTACTCCCTCCCCTCTCCATCATGTACCCCTCCTCCCCTCTCCATCATGTACCCCTCCTCCCCTCTCCATCATGTACCCCCTCCTCCCCTCTCCATCATGTACCCCTCCTCCCCTCTCCATCATGTACCCCTCCTCCCCTCTCCATCATGTACCCCTCCTCCCCTCTCCATCATGTACCCCCTTCTCCCCTCTCCATCATGTACTCCCTCCCCTCTCCATCATGTACCCCTCCTCCCCTCTCCATCATGTACCCCTCCTCCCCTCTCCATCATGTACCCCCTCCCTCTCCTCATGTACCCCTCCTCCCCTCTCCATCATGTACCCCTCCTCCCCTCTCCATCATGTACCCCCTCCTCCCCTCTCCATCATGTACTCCCTCCCCTCTCCATCATGTACCCCTCCTCCCTCTCCATCATGTACCCCTCCTCCCCTCTCCATCATGTACCCCTCCTCCCCTCTCCATCATGTACTCCCTCCCCTCTCCATCATGTACCCCTCCTCCCTCTCCATCATGTACCCCTCCTCCCCTCTCCATCATGTACCCCTCCTCCCCTCTCCATCATGTACCCCTCCTCCCCTCTCCATCATGTACTCCCTCCCCTCTCCATCATGTACCCCCTCCTCCCCTCTCCATCATGTACCCCTCCTTCCCTCTCCATCATGTACCCCCTCCTCCCCTCTCCATCATGTACCCCCTCCTCCCCTCTCCTTCATTCCTCCCAACGTCCTCTATGACATACCTACTCTTCACTGAATAACCATAATGTCTTAACAGCTTAGGCCAATGGTGGGTCACCATTGCCCTCCAACAGAGATCACCATCTCCTCCACACTGCAAACCCAGCCCATCACTGTTGCTACGTAACACAACAGGTTTCCCCTCACGAGCAAGGAGGTCCTTCCAGTACACAGAGTCTTGCTTATTGTAAGGGGTGGAGCCAGGTACAACACTGTCAACAGGCAAAGAGTAAGGCGGCGCTACGGGGAGGTTCAGTTCGTTGGTGGGCTCAGAGGCCATCTTGTCTGGCTGGTGTGAGGATGAGGACAGAGTCCCCACAAGGGTGTGGAAATTGTTTGAGTTGTAGCACAGATGTGCAAGAGAAGCAATGAAGGCAACCTGAGGGAGGAGGAGGGGTCACTGTGTGAGTAGGGCAGTAGGGAGGGGGACGGGCCACTGTGTGAGCAGGGCAGTAGGGAGGGAGGGGCCACTGCGTGAGCAGGGCAGTAGGGAGGAGGGACCGGACCTACCATTAAAGCTCGCTGAAGGAACTTTGCTTTCGCCAGGAAGTAAAATAGTTGAAGCCTTCGCGGGCTGGGTGAGCTTGGAGACTGAGGAACACCCTGTGTTATGGCCTCCAAACCATCTGCTGAGGTGGTGGTGGTGGTGATGTGGTAGCAAGGTGGTGGGTGATGAGGTGGTGGTGGTGGTGGTGATGAGGTGGTGAGGTGGTGATGAGGTGGTGGTGGTGGGGTATGTCTTAATGGAATATTGTGGGCTTCACATGGTTATCCTTACCTCCTGTTGGCTGGGGTAAGGTCATGGATGAAGCACTTAGATCTATCAACTGATATTGTGAGATAGTGGTGAGTGATAACATGATCACGTGATCAGGACACACCTACTTCTAGCCTCCTCATGTCTATTGAGAGGACAGTTGGAAAGAAGACCAGCTGGAGAAAGAAGTCACATAACACACCCACCAGGGCCACTATACAGAACTCCTAGCAAAAAGAAGGGTCACAGTGTTGCCATGGCAACAACATGGGCGGTACCTTCATGGTGTAGTTGAAGGTGATGATGCCTGATGTGAACATTACAACTTGTGTAATCAGGTTCATGGTGATGGCTTTCCCCTCTTTGAACAAGCCTGTGTGTATGTGTGTGTGTGTGTGTGTGTGTGTGTGTGTGTGTGATTGTGTGCATATTATGTGTATGCGTGCATCATGTGTGTGTTTACACATACCACATATGTACAAACACAATATGGCCAGAAGAATAGACTAACAAAGTCAACGTGTGTTTGGGGTGTGGTCAACATGTGTTTGGGGTGTGGTCAACATGTGTTTGGGGTGTGTGGTGGGGATACACCCGTTTCCTCACCAGCAGCAATGCGGTACTTGACATGGCCCAGCTCAGCGGGCGTGGACATGACAGCCTTTACAACAATGAGGATATTCTCCAACCCCAGGAGCACAAAGCCATAGGGATAGATCTCGCTGTGTAGGAGGGGAAGGAGGTGGCATGGGGAGGAGGCACGAGGAGGTATGGGGAGGAGGCAGGAGGTGGCATGGGGAGGAGGCAAAAGGTGGCATGGGGAGGAGGCAAGAGGTGGTATGGGGAAGAGGCAGGAGGTGGCATGGGGAGGAGGTATGGGGTATGGGGAGGAGGCAAGAGGTGGCATGCGGAGAATATACGAGGAGGTATGGGGAGGAGGTACACACCTGCCATTAACTGAGAGGCTAAGACCAAACAAGGTACAGATCCCAAGGGACATGGAGAGAGATGCCAACACAGTCACTACTGCTGTGAAGCCTAGGCCCCACTTCGATTTGACCAAATCAATCTTCTCTGAAACAGTACAGACCTCTGCGGTAGGCTGTGTTGGGTTAGGAATGGTGACTTACCAACAGAGAAGGTGATGTAAAGGAATACAATGAAGTAGAGACATAACAGCGGAGAAAACTCAGCCAGTGTCCAATCTTCCTGTACACAAATAGTAAGGGGTTAATGACTGTACAGCAAGGGGTTAATGACTGTACAGCAAGGGGTTAATAACTGTACAGCAAGGGGTTAATAACTGTACAGCAAGGGGTTAATGATAGTATGGCAAGGGATTAATGATTGTACGGCAAGGTGTACAGCAAGGGGTTAATGACTGTGCTGCAAGGGGTTAACAGCCACTGTGCATGCTTGTACAGAAGGTGATAGTTAAATATCTTCAATTCCTTCCCCTGGCAAACTTGGACACACCACCCACCTCATAATAAAAGTGATTAACAGGGGTACTGCTTTCATGATGGGGAAGAGGCCACAGAGACTGCAGGTGTTTGAGGCAGTGAGTGAAATTGCTGAAGCTTTAGGGAAGTGGGAGGTGATGGGAGGGAGGAGAGCGTGCGTGATGGGAGGAGGGGTGATGGGATATATGTCAATGGACCCATTTCATCTCAAGCAACCATGGCAACCTGGTAGGTGTGGGTTGAAGGAGGAATGTGATGGTGAAGAGGTGAGACTTGGTGTCGCCGGGCAACGGTGGGGAGGTGGCAGAAGTGCGCTGGTGTTCCCAGAAGCCTCCATAAAGTAGTTCTGGGGAGATGGTAGGAGAGAAGAGGGGGCACACACAGTTGACACAAGGGATGGGGCATAACAAATGAATACACTTAGTCCAGACTCTTTCTCACACCTTTAAGGGCATAGTCTGCAATAGTGCCTCTCCTAAAGGTGAGACAATGCCATCAAGTAGGGGCCCACACACACACTGGTTCACTCACGTGCTATTCTGCGTCATCAAGTCCAATACTGGGGAGAGGATGCCCGTTGAGTGACCAAGGTCTGGGGACGAGAGGGAGTTGTGCAGCTTCACAGCTGCTGGATGCATTACGGGACGGCATATGCTGGCAATAGAGAAAACACGCAGTCATGGGATCAGAATGAGAGCAAAGGGGTTAAACAGTTTCGAAAGGGAAGGTTCAGTGACCTGTTAGCGAAAATGGCCCAGCACAGGAGCAAGCAAGAGGCCAAGGGTTATGTAGTGTGGTAGACAAGGAATGCAGGGTGCAATATTAGCAGGCACGCAAATGGCATGGAGTGTGGGCAGAGAAATATGGAATGCAGACATACATGGGCACGCATGTGGACATGAAGAAGGCAAAAGGTATGGACTGTCACGTCAAATATGTTGTGCAACATGGAACACAGACGATGGACAACATGGAATACAGCCACAGGACATGGAATATAGACGATGGACAACATGGAATACAGCCACAAGACAACATGGAATACAGACGATGGACAACATGGAATACAGCCACAGGACATGGAATACAGACGATGGACAACATGGAATACAGACACAAGACAACATGGAACACAGACGATGGACAACATGGAATGCAGACGATGGACACAGGGACACAGGCTATGGACAGAGTTATAGCACACAGAAACAAAGACAACTTGCTGAATCATACTGTTACCTCTCTGCTTCATGCAGCTGGTCAAGGAGGTAGGAGGCCATTAGCCTGCTGGTACCATAGAAGGACTTACTACACAGCTTTGAGGCATTGGTGCAGTTAATATCAACATCAACATGTAACTGTTGTACCACTGCCACAGGAAGGCCAGTGAACTGTAGGGAGGAGGAAAGAAGAACCAGTGAGGTGGAGGGAGGGAGGGTGGGTGGGAGGATGGGAGGAGGGAGGGTGAGAGGGAGGTGGGTGGGAGGAGGGATGGAGGGAGGGAGGGAGGGAGGGAGGGAGGGGGGAGGGAGGGAGGAGGGAGGGAGGGAGGGAGGGAGGGAGGGAGGAGGGAGGGAGGGAGGAGGGAGGGAGGGAGGGAGGGAGGGAGGGAGGGAGGGAGGGAGGGAGGGAGGGAGGGAGGGAGGGAGGATGGGTGGGAGGTAGAAGACAACTGGGAAAGTAATGGGAAGGTCTATGTACTGTATACGAGGAAGAACACGTCCTGGAGGACGAACACTCACCCACGACGGCGTACCCTTGGAGAAATGGTGGTCGTCTTGTATCAGCCAGTCTGCCTCCGTGGAAAAGGTGGTACCAGCGGTCGGCACACGGTAGTTTAGCCAAGACGCCCTCCAAGGCTTTGGGGTATTAAGACCGCCCGTCCACGTGATGAAATAAGGCATGCTGGATAGGCAGAGGAGGGTGGGATGAGTTTGTGTACGTGCGGCTTACTTTAAAGCGCGCACACCTGCACAAAATGACTACGATACCAGCGAAGCACACCACGGTAATGGGATAGCTTGCACAGAAGAGGCCGTGTGCGTAGTAGAGGCTACTCAACACGTCTGGCTTGTGTGCGGCTGCGTGCTTTCTGAAGTCGCGCATGACTAACCATATAAGCAAACGTAGCTCGCTCTGGAAGCAGCGCGATAATATACCATTTCAGGTACGCTACACGGCCTGCAAGCAATAGGCCTATACTCTATAGCACCTAATTGTTGATTAAATCATTGCGCATGCGCACTTGTGACGGTAACAAGGGCGGATCTAGCCTGGGGGTCATTATTCATTCGCGCATCAGACCCCCCTCCTCAAGATCCACACTAAACGTCAGGCGCGGGGTTTTTAATGATTTTTCATAACTATCAATGCAGATTCCTAATTTTCTGCTATGAAAATATTATCGAAGGGCTGGGAGGGGGGATTTAAACCCCCAAAACCTACTCCGCCGCCCCCCCCCCCCCCCCCCCCCCAGATCCGCTACTGAACGTACGATGAGTTGGGAACGAGACAAACGCCTAGTCCCCAGTCCGTCGTCGGCCCCAGACCCTTGTCAACTTTTTTTTACCGCTGACGTCATGACTATGTATCTTATAGAAACGCCAAGAAGAAGCACAGCAAGAACAAAATGAATGCTTATAACTATATTCCAAAATTAAGTACCTTCGCCAATTACGGTGCAGACGTTACAACGGTCACGAGTTACCCGAAGTTGACCCTTAAAAATTGAAGAAAAAAAAATACGACTACGCTCGTCTCACTAACAACTTCCGCAATGTTTCTCTGTACACAAAAATGTATTAAATGAAGCCACTTTAACGGTTGTTGGGTTGCGCCTAGGTTATATATGAAACACGAGCAACATTTTATCGTTGGACGGTTTTTGTCGCAAAATTACGTTTTCGTTAAGCAGTGGGAAATCGCGCGCTTTCGGGAAGCGCTTCTGATTAGGATAAATGGCGAGAGCGGGCTCCAAAGCTATTTGCAGCTAGCTTTTTATAACAGACGCTTTGACGTGGTTAAGCAAACAAAGATAATTATACCATAAGCAGACAACTCCCACGCCCTCTGTGCATGGCCCTAAAGCAGTGTTGCCGCGGTTGACCGATTGGAGGAAGTCACGGACGGCCAGTTGACCGGAATAGACCTCTGGCGGTCACGGTCACGGCTAGAGATAGCCGTGACCAGTCCGTACGGTCACGATCACGGGCAGGTCGTTTGAAACTTATCCGGCACGGTCACGGACAGTTTTGGACCGTCAAAAACCGCCAGTTCATACTTAGCGGTCACGGCAGACGGTCTTAGTCGGTCAAAAGTCAAACTTGCATGCGTGTATTACCAGAGATAGTATGTAGAGGGATTGGCAACGAGTGCAATCAACACCAATTAACGCGGTCTATCCGCTGTCTGTTAGCAAAAACGGTCTTATACGGACATGTTGGAATTTGTATTTGTAGCGCATCGCGCACAACAAGATAACAAAAAGAAAAGTACGCAATTACAATAGTTTCTTTCGTAGTCCTTTAGATTTTTGAATCCCTGTCTTATTAATAAACTTGTACCTTTCGACCCACGCACTGGTTAAGGAGAAACCACGACAGAGGTCAACAGTCATTCGTAGTAGAATAGCTTCCGATTCTAGGTCCCACTTGGCAGAAATGATGGACCAGTAAAACAAAACATCGTCATTTCTCTCCAGCTTAGCCTTAACTTCAGCTCCCAAACATCAGTAGACACCTCTACCAGGCTAGGGGGCAGGACCAGTGGACACCTCTGACCAGGCTAGGAGGCAGGACCAGTGGACACCTCTGACCAGGCTAGGAGGCAGGACCAGTGGACACCTCTGACCAGGCTAGGGGGCAGGACCAGTGGACACCTCTGACCAGGCTAGGGGGCAGGACCAGTGGACACCTCTGACCAGGCTAGGGGGCAGGACCAGTGGACACCTCTGACCAGGCTAGGGGGCAGGACCAGTGGACACCTCTGACCAGGCTAGGGGGCAGGACCAGTGGACACCTCTGACCAGGCTAGGGGGCAGGACCAGTGGACACCTCTGACCAGGCTAGGGGGCAGGACCAGTGGACACCTCTGACCAGGCTAGGAGGCAGGACCAGTGGACACCTCTGACCAGGCTAGGGGGCAGGACCAGTGGACACCTCTGACCAGGCTAGGGGGCAGGACCAGTGGACACCTCTGACCAGGCTAGGTCGAAATTTCCTCCGCGACGAAATCGTCGAAATTTCCTCCCCATTTTTACAGCGAACTAGTATACAGAAAAACCGGCGATAATGTTACCAAAAAATATAGCCGTGCAAAAAGGTAAGTACTCAAAACATCAAAAAAGGACATAAAAAACCAACATTCAGTAGGATTGAGATACAGGAGGTACACAAATTCGAGACCTCCAATCTTATGGTAAGGACGTAATAAGGACGTAACAAGCAGTAGAGCGACCCCAAAATACTCCTATGCAAAGGAATTGATGTAGTCTGAATAAGTAACTTGAAATAAGTCGTTGACATCGTTCGTCTAAACACTAAAAGGTACACAAAGTTCGAGAAAGCTGTTCTGCCGTATTCGAATGAATATATATTGAGAATCGCGACAAAAATCTACCTAACTAAAACAGTTCTATGCGCCCCGGTCTTGGCTACTTATTTATAGTTCCATGCTGCGTTTCCGTGCTCCCCTTCCTTGTGATTCCTTTGATTCACCAAGATGCACGCAAACTTCGACACGTTTTCAAGGCGTGAGTGATCGCCCGCGGAAAATGAATGGGCACGTGACTCGTTGCCAATCCCTCTTTATTGTATTGACACCGTATATACTCCGCATGCATGCTGGTTGCAATTTGCACATCGGTATGTGTATAGATATCGATGCGGCTTTGTACTAATTCCTTTATATGATACCAGGTGCAATATGTATAGGAATGATTCAACGGATAAATACAAAGAATGAACATGAATTAAGGAGGCGAATATGGAAACTAGGCACTGAGGTTAACGTTCTTGTTGCAGCGTAAAAGCAAAATCCTTTCTGTCTGCATCAATTCTCCACCTCTTTCTGTCAAGAATTAGCTTCAATTGTGAAAAAAAAAAAAAACACGTTCAGAAGGTGCACTTGATGCTGGAACAGCCAAATACTTTAGTGCCATCATTGCTATCGCCAATTGGTGGGTTCTGCCGTTAGGCATGCATTCCTTCAGATCTCTGGAGTAAGGTGGAGGAACGAGCCTTAGTCTGGGGACGAGACCCAAAATAAATTGTCTGGTCCCCAGGCGCACACACACATACAACTTGCGTTTATCTGTCAAGTGCTTTGAAGTAGAACCATCAACTCTGGATATCCATGTAATCCTTTTTCTCTTGTTCACAGAGAGCGCACAAACTCCATTCGTTGAGCTGGGCCGCCCGAGCCAACTTGAAGTGTTTCCACAACTTTGTGTTAAGAAACTTTTGCGGGCCGGATGAATGATAAGCACTTTTCACACAGCTATCTGGTGGTTTATCCAATTTCAGCTTTTTAGAATCCCGTCATGGGTTGCAGTAGCTAATTGACCGTCAGTGACCGGATAATATTAAAAATCCATTGAGTTGCAGCAACATTGTTGCCTAGTGTATAGTCGCCTTTATGACTTCATGCGGATTGCCTAATTAATGCATTCCACTGTCACGAACGTGTGGTGATGTGCGAGCAGTGAGCTTAGGGCCTGGGGCCGAGACTACGATTGAACCAGCTGCAGAGTAAATTACATCTATGATTGAACATGCGGTCTACCGGGACGAAACAGTACAACGCCGCGCGGGGGCGTGCACTCCGAGATTATTATGAGCGCTATTGGTTTTTCAAAAGCTACCTGCGATGAGGATGTCAAGCTGGGGGTGTGCGATGAGGATGTCAAGCCGGGGGTGTGCGATGAGGATGTCAAGCCGGGGGTGTGCGATGAGGATGTCAAGCCGGGGGTGTGCGATGAGGATGTCAAGCAGGGGGTGTGCGATGAGGATGTCAAGTAGGGGGTGTGCGATGAGGATGTCAAGTAGGGGGTGTGCGATGAGGATGTCAAGCAGGGGGTGTGCGATGAGGATGTCAAGCCGGGGGTGTGCGATGAGGATGTCAAGTAGGGGGTGTGCGATGAGGATGTCAAGTAGGGGGTGTGCAATGAGGATGTCAAGCAGGGGGTGTGCGATGAGGATGTCAAGCAGGGGGTGTGCGATGAGGATGTCAAGCCGGGGGTGTGCGATGAGGATGTCAAGCCGGGGGTGTGCGATGAGGATGTCAAGCAGGGGGTGTGCGATGAGGATGTCAAGTAGGGGGTGTGCGATGAGGATGTCAAGCTGGGGGTGTGCGATGAGGATGTCAAGTAGGGGGTGTGCGATGAGGATGTCAAGCTGGAGGTGTGCGATGAGGATGTCAAGCCGGCATATGCAGCACGATTTGCGAAGGACATTTCAGTAATACATTTTTTGTGAACATTTTTGTTTCACACGCCGGCCTGGGGGACTTGAGTCGGATACGTCAGTGACTTTTTAAAAATGTCTGCTAACAAGAGGTCTCGGCAGTTACTTCCCGATGGACCCGATCTCGATGATCTAGCCGAGCGTAGCGTCAGTAACAAGATGGATATTGAAGGCAGCGTACCAGCAGTTTTGAGCTCGGGCAATGTAGCAGTCACTCTCTGAAAAGCCTTGATGAGAACGTGGTTGATTGCGCACTATGGAGCTAGGATTGTGCTCAGTGACGGCGGAAGGGGGGGGGGGGGGGGGGGCTGGAGGGTCTCGAGCCCCCCCAATAATGACATAGGGGGGGGGGGGCTCAGCCCCTCCTAAACAATAACCGGTATACTACAATTGTTATTCCTTGCCCGCGAGATTGCTCGCGTATACAGTCACCGTTCCCGCGCATTCATATAATGACATCCAGAAAAGTCACCGTAGGCGACCGCTCGATGGGGAAAAGGGGGGGGGGGGGGCCCCTTTCAACTAATAATATTCATAGAGCTAGTTTTCTTGAATCGTATGAGTTTTTTCGTGCATAAATATAATTAGGGCATCGAAAGCTTCCACAATTCGCGCGGGAGGGCACACCTCTCCCCCCCCCCCCCACCCCCCCCCCCCATAGCGTGCTTGACAATGTGAAGCGAAGGCTGTCCCGACTGATTGTTAGCTGTATGCCAAATGCTAACAGTACAGATAGATTGTAATGGGTTGGGGAGTTCTTACTCCTCCCTCCCCCGACAGACAAAAGGAATACTGTGAACAAAAGCTCTCTTTAAAGTCATGAATTTAATTATCCTGCTGCCGCTGTTTATAGCCATCCAACGTATGCCAGAATCACTAACTGAGCATCAGAAGTTGAGAAGTTTTTAAGGGATGCGATAAAGCCGGTCGAAGTTTCTGAAACGGATATCGAAGCAATACGTATGATGTTAAATCAAGAGCGTTTGAATGTGACCAGTGAACTGGAGCGCGCACTGAATACATCAAGTGCGTTATGCTCAAGCCTTTTTGCTCCACCTACGCGCGAGTGCATAACGTGTCAACGACGTCTTGTGTCTTATCACACAACCAATGTTATGTCACATAACATTGGTTGTGTGATAAGACACAAGACGAACTCTCGAACAGCGATAGTAGTACTATCGCTGTTCGAGAGTTCTCGTTGCCACGAAAATTTCCGTACGATGTCAAGAGCGTGGCTTATTGTACAACTACGCACAGTATGGCAACAAGACAAGCACGGGGTTTTGCTTTTATGAAACTGAACGGGACGCCATAGAAGTCACTGATGGGGTATTTTTCGAAAGAAAATTGTTGGACTTATACAGTGCAGCCTTAATTGCGTAAGTTTTATTCAACTGCTTCTAGCACATTTATTAATGCATTTGTTTCCATGTTTATAGAAATCACAGCTGGGTTTCTTTCCAAGGATTTGCCGAGTCAATCAATGATGCCTTTCACCTCATACCTGACAACGGTAGTAATAAAAATTTGAAATGTACGAATGATCATTGTTGTGTATAACTTATGCACAGTAAAAAAAAATAAGCATGTAAAGTTTAAGTTAATTGATGTTTAATTTAAATGTAATCGTGGAAGAACTCATTTAAAAAGTGACCACCCATATATTACTAATGTTTACAAATTTCAACCTAAAGTTAACTATCCTATTCTACCGCAGAGTTATCACTTGAGTGCTTTAACTTTTTTTAATCAAATGATTATTAATATGATCAGCATTCTTCCTATTCTAACCTGTTATTAATAATCAATTCCCACTAATATAATTACATGTCAATAATCGTTGATACGTCCGGGATATGTAGCGATTTCACAGTGAACCATTTCTATAACTTTATATGTGAAGCGCAAATATCTGTCCCAACTACAATAATCCTTGATTGTACCGCGGATCATCCTATAGAATAATTAATGACATGAAATGATTAACCAAACCAACGCTTAACCTTTTAACTATTTTAAAAAGCAAAACGAAGCTAAAGTAACCGGCAAATTATGTCCATTATGCCTAACCCCTTAGCCAGTTTAGTTATGTGTTTTATTTGGGTAATGTTCATCTCGTTAGTTATTTGTAGACCATCATTATAGGAGACGAGCCGCACCCCCTGCACTAAGTGGACAATGCTTATCGTATAGACCTGTTGCTGAGTTAACATATCGATATGTCATTGAATATTGTTGATAATGATATTGCTCCAGGCTTCACTGTATTATGAATTCATAACCTAATGATTTCATCATCATGAATACTCTGAACTGCACCCTATTTATCTTTTGAAAAGATCTTATGTAGCTATGTCTCCTCTACAGAAGATGTTTTCTGCCTTGGTACTACATTAACAATGCAAGAAATGTGTTGCTGTAGCGTTTCCACATACTGCACTCTTCTGTCGTCTCACAAGATCACAGGCGATGTGGTAGTGTGGCAGTCCCAGTTGTGTATATGGCCACCACAGTAGCTATTTTCTTAAAGATAGCACTAGCTGTTTGTGGGAATCTAGAGAAAGGCCTTACGACTTTCCTAACGGAAAGTAGCAGTCGCTTTAAGATGGGTGGATCACTACCCTTTGCTTATGATGATCCAAGCAACAGCGAAGTGAAATTCAAGCAAATGCTAATAGAAGCGTTTGGGTGTGGTTCCATCGAAAACGTACGATCCCAGTTATGCGCTAGATGCGTTCCATTAATCAGTGCAAACGAATTCATCCTGGACAGGCTAACTGCTGATGAGCCCAGGTACAATATTTTATGCGTAGTGCATTATTCAAGCAATTGCATTTACTTCTTTTGTAAAGGTTCCTGTGTATAGGTGTCTCTTACTACCTTGTGCTGCAGACTCTCCCACCGTAGAGCTGGATGTTATGGATGAGTTGCTAAAAAAAAGCAGTTTCGGCATTCCCTGTAGTTCTTTTTGTTGTGAAGACTGAAAGTGGAAGACATGGCTGCGGAGGATCTTTATAAAATTCGAGATCGGTTTGAAGAAGCAGTTGGACATGGGCTAGACGACTCAAGACTTAGCACACATTATGCATTAATAATAGCATGTGCACTTGAGGCACATGCAATATAAAGTGCAGAAATGTAAATAATTTCTGATTTCTTTTTTTTAGATCATGCTTCACTCTGGAAGAGTTTGGAGATCAGTCTGTATGGGATTACATTGAAGGCATTGTAGTTCCAGAAGTTCGAGCCAGGCAATCCTGTCACAGTGAAGAGCCCAAAGGTATTGAGTACCTTTTGAAATCATTCATAGCAGCTAAGCCATCAATTCGAGGTATATGTATAATTTTATTTATTACAACTATTGCATAATTACTGCCACCAAATTTCAGGCTCTTCACAAGTCATAAATCCTTCAACACACTTTGCACCAAAGGGCTGCAAAAGCAGGATCCGTGGCATGGCTGTAGCTTTGAAGCCATTCATACAGCTACTTGAGAAGAGAGAAATAGATCACCCAGAAGAGTTCACAATTCGGAAGGACCTATGAGCAAGGAAAGTTGTCCTCACAAGTGCAAGGCAATATTTTCTAAAAGAAGGCAGCAAACTCTGTTTCATATCACGAAATGCAGATCAGCTGACCTGTATATCTAGCATTTGTATCCCCATTGCTAGTATGCCACAGGAAGTTACAGAATTTTTAGAGAGTAAGTATAATTATGCAGTAAAATGTTTGTATTGACAACTGAATTTTGTATCTTCAATCTCGTTATTTCACAGCAATAAGAGAAGGTGCAAGTGGCAGTATTCAGCTAGGTTCGTAACATAAAAACTTGATGGTAATTTTTCCAAGGGCTTATTAGGGAGAAATGCACATTATGTGCGACTCTGTCAACACATACATGTGATTTATAATCAAACTGAAACTGATGTATAATGTGAGAGGAATGAGATAAATAATAGGAAATTACGTTATGCAAGTTGGAAGAGCAAGAAAATTTTCTTTCATTCAGTGTCCGAGAAATCACAACCCCAGAATGATATTGTTGCCTATGAAGATGATGATGACTCTTATGTTGCTGACCCACATGCTTGTAAGTTCTGTGGTTTTTGTTCTGCAATTGCGGGTAAAGATGCAGTTGCATGATAAAACAATAATTTTAATTATTATATAGCATGAACTTGTAGTTACTAAACATTACAAATTAAAATTAATACATGTATATAGGACCATGACAATAAAGCGTTTCAAATCAGGATTTTGTGTGCCTGCTGGCATGCAGATTGAAGAGCATATTTACCCCACGTTTGTTTTTATTTTGAGCCCCTAGCTACATATATGCTTGAACCCAATGTGGACAGGCCTCAAGCAATTAGTGAGGTGAGGACATGTCTCAACCAATTAGTCTGGAAACCAGTGACAGCACAATTGGTAGGACTGAAAAGCATATAACTTAATATGTTTAAACTTTAATGATTCCTTTGTAGTGTCCACATGTAATGTCACCAGCTCCAGGCCAGTATGTACGTATGGATCTGAATATTTACCACTACTATGTGTTACTATGTGTTACTTTGAAGGTGAGAACTTGTGTCAAGCTAAATCTCCAAATGCTATACTGAGCCCTTCCACCTGCATTGAACAACTTAGGTAAATGAGCATGCATGACACAAACAATGACATGTAGTAGTGTAACACATGTATTCATGCATTTAGGGAGGTTACAGTATCCCATTCGCCAAGCAGAAAGAGATCACTTTCAGTCACCACAACAAGGCAATGTAGATCACCATCAAGACGGCTTCATTTAACTCTGAATTCTGAAGGTATAACCTAGAAACAAATAAAGCTTTTGATTTATAACTGAATTGTCTTTATGCATGCATAGATTTTGTGAATCAGTTTGTTTCAGAAGACAAAACAGAAGGTTTGTGAGATCTTTAATTATTAGCTCCAAATTTCACTAATATTTCACTTAGTTTGGCATTGCGCTGTATGTTTGGAACTGGAATGCTGTGCTGATGGATGGTGGATCCAGTGTGATCGATGCTTGTGTTGGATGCATGGAGAGTGTGTTGCACTTGCTAAACGTGTACGAAGTGTCAATATTTGCAATCATATGTGATGTGTGATTTTGTGATTGTGGTAATTATGTCAGTTTTTAAAACATGCTATTACTTAAACTTGAAAAAGTAACCAATCTATACATAGACCTTTTTCCAGCGTGGGCATATAAACATACAAGCATCACGTGCGCATATACACGTACCGGTACATGCATGTATGGCATCTATACAATAAAGATTGCACTGACACATGTTTTTCCGTACACATGGTGGCGTCATACGCATGCATGGTATGGCTCATTTATTAGACTTTGTGAGGAATATTTCTTCACGTGAATGTTTCATACGCATGCTATGGCTGATATAATATACTTTGTGAACAATTATTCTTAATTCAAGTGAAGTTGCTATGTCAGCCTGGACAATCTCTTTAATTCTTTGTCGAAACATGTACATTGACATGTACATGCTTGCATAAAAACATGCAGCTTTGATTCACGCCCTTGTTTAGTAACGTATGAGCGTTTCATTCACGTGAATATTCACAAAAATAGTTCTTTGTTAAACCCCTTCGCAAATCGTGCATACTATCCAAGCCGGGGGTGTGCGATGAGGATGTCAAGCCGGGGGTGTGCGATGAGGATGTCAAGCCGGGGGTGTGCGATGAGGATGTCAAGTAGGGGGTGTGCGATGAGGATGTCAAGCCGGGGGTGCAATTTTTACTTTTACGTGGACACGGCTTTGTGCTAGAAGCTTGTTAGCAAATCCAGAAATAGCTGCACGGCATGCTTCCTGTGCCGTAACATTGTGTCATGGCTTACTCAAAAACCTATCGATGAATGTTGTTCCGAAAGCAACAAATTTGAACAGGTGGGACCTCAGTGATGTGTGCGGCAACCACATTCACAGCTTACCATTACCAAATGCTTGCCTTACTGTCCACACTAACACCTAAGCTTTGCTCCTGCACACCCATACTTATCATGGCCTGGTGATGAAGGTGCAGTTGATATGGCGATGACTCCAGCCCCACCCTTCATAACATTCGCCATTGATGAGCCACACATCACGTGACATTAAAGAAATATCAATTAAATCACTGTACAGATGTCTTCAGGCTGATTTGACTTTTTTCAGTGCAGGAATATACAAGGAATATTCGGGGTAGAGCTAATTGCCAAGGGAAACCAAAGGATAATGTTAGAAACAAAACCCCACCCCCCCTCCATGACCTCACCAGCACCAAAAGGTACCACACTCCAGCATATGCCAATATGCTTAGGGCCAGGAAGAGATCAAAGATGGCGGGCTTTACCCTATGTTGGTTTGTACCTGATGACAGCAACATTTTAGATTGTACCCTAACCTGTAAGCCTGCAGGGTTGTGGTAGGCACCCCATACACCACAAATTCTGGGTCACTGATACAATGGAGAGGGGAAGAATACTGTGCTAAGACCACACCCCTGCAAGGAGAAAACTTACGTCTTGTCTGGTTGGTGAACATGTCTTGTCAGCTCATGTGAATACTTGGTAAGTGTCTTTAAGAAACATTGCACCATGAGTTCACGGTTAAGCAGAACATCAATTGTTAAGGAAGCAGTTGCCATGACAACAGCAATACCTGCTCCAAGAAGGACAACAGAGGACTTCCACTAAGCAGCAGTTGGGGTGACCGTGGCTGGGACGATAGTGATCTCAGAAGGGAAGAGATGTAATCTGTATCTAGGGACTGTGTGTGTGTGTGTGTGTGTGCGTGTGTGTGTGCGTGTGTGTGCATGTGCGACAGTCTTGTTGTCATGGCACCAAAACTAGAGATCCTGCTTACATTGTCTCCAACAAACAAATCAGCTGTCCCTTCTTGGTCCTGCAGAATGGTACATCCATCCATATGCACACACACACACACACACACACACACACACACACACACACACACACACACACACACACACACACACACACACACAACTCACCACATTGGAGAGATTGAAGATGTGCCTAGCCAAGGTCTCTGCAACAGTCTTAATGTTCTTGGATAAAACGTTCACACTGACGTGAAACCTGGCAAGCAGCAGTAAGTAATGATGATATTACATAATTACACCGTGTCTCTTTGAGTCCACACACCCACCCACATCGCAAAGCACACCCCTACAAACTCCTCCCAGCCTACTTCCTGTACCTACAAGCTCCTCCCATACAGCCCAGCCTACTCCCTGCCTGCAACTCAAGGTGAATATGAAAACATTTAATAGAGTTGCTGACAACAAGTCGCTCAGAAGGCGCCCCATGTGGGAGGGGTAAGCACCATGTGGGAGGGGTAAGCACCATGTGGGAGGGGTAAGCACCATGTGGGAGGGGTAAGCACCATGTGGGAGGGGTAAGCACCATGTGGAGGGGTAAGCACCATGTGGGAGGGATAAACACCATGTGGAGGGGTAAGCACCATGTGGGGGGGGGATAAGCACCATGTGGGAGGGGTAAGCACCATGTGGGAGGGGTAAGCACCATGTGGGAGGGGTAAGCACCATGTGGGAGGGGTAAGCACCATGTGGGGGGGGTAAGCACCATGTGGGAGGGGTAAGCACCATGTGGGAGGGGTAAGCACCATGTGGGAGGGGTAAGCACCACTGCATGGTCATTGTAGCCCGCACAAATTGACTGTCACACCTAAACCATAACATAGCCTCTCACACACACACACACATACATACACACACATACACACACACACATACACACATACACACACACACACACACACACACACACACACACACACACACACACCTATCCACAAACATGGATGTCCTCCGCCGATCAAGGTGACTTTGGAAATGTGAGAGTGTAGCAGCCGGCACATGCTTTAGAGAGAAGCACTCGTGTTCCCATGCCAACGCATCTCCACCCAATCGGATCTTGCGATGCACCAGCCCAACGCTGAAATCTTGCACCTTTGCTGACTGAAATAATTTCAATTAACATCCTCCTCAATCGAGCTGACTAACTTGGTTGAGTGCCTCCACCAGCTGGTACCCCTTGGTGCCTTCCTTAGGCGGCTTGGAGACATGGAGGTACAACACTGAGTCATCTGCTGCCAGCGAGTCCAGACAGAGGGCATAGTCCACAGTTGAAAGAGATGAGTCTGGGGATGAGGTAAGGCGTGATCTGAGCGTGTGATGATGGCCACCCGTCTAACCAGGATCCTCCTGCTGCTCATCCAGTAGGTGTTTGGTACCAAAGTAGTTGAACTTCCCCGCCCCTGTCAGCACGAACAGAAGGTTGTACCTGCAAGGTGGGTGTGGCTTAACCAGATACACTGATGAACAATACACACACACCCCCAGTATAGTGATGGTGTGGTGAAGGCAGTGATGGTGTGGTGAAGGGAGTGATGGTGTGGTGAAGGGAGTGATGGTGTGGTGAAGGGAGTGATGGTGTGGTGAAGGCACTGATGGTGTGATGAAGGGAGTGATGGTGTGATGGAGTGATGTGGTGAAGGGAGTGATGGTGTGGTGAAGGCAGTGATGGTGTGGTGAAGGGAGTGATGATGTGGTGAAGGGAGTGATGTGGTGAAGGGAGTGATGTGGTGAAGGGAGTGATGGTGTGGTGAAGGGAGTGATGTGGTGAAGGGAGTGATGTGGTGAAGGGAGTGATGTGGTGAAGGGAGTGATGTGGTGAAGGGAGTGATGGTGTGATGTGGTGAAGGCAGTGACAGTGTGGTGTAATTATGACAGCGGGAAGGGTCTAGGTACACAAATAGTAGTGTGGAGGTGGTAGTGTGGAGGTATGCTGGTAGTGTGGAGGTGGTAGTGTGGAGGTGCAGGTGGTAGTGTGGAGGTAGTGTGGAAGTGTGTAGGTGGTAGTGTGGAAGTGTGGAGGTAATGTGGTGGTGTGGTGGTGGTAGTATGGAGGTGTGGAGATAGTGTGGTAGTGTGGTGGTGGTAGTGTGGAGGTGTGGTAGTAGTGTGGTAGTGTGGGCGGCATATTGCACACGGGTTAATACCTTGGTCTATGCTTTGCATCGCTGTACAGCCTGGTGGATAGGATAAAGGGGAGGGAGAGAAATTCATTGACTAGAACATTAATGATCACAAAGGGTTACCTTGAGAACAGTCTAGCCAGCTCCAACAGGGCCACTGCCCCACTTGCATTGGAGTCAACTCCATGAGACAGGGACTGCATTATATCAAAAATGTTCCTTAACACACAACACACCACACACATACACACACACACACACACCATGTCCATACACACACACACCACATACACACACACACACACCACGTACACACACCATCACAAGAGGCCTCACCGTTGCTAGTCCCATTGCATCATAATGGGCGACCACTGCTATGGACGGGAGATGGTTGTCCAATCCCTGTCCTTTCAGCTTGCCCTGAATGCAAACCACAACACAAGACCTCAATAAGATGAAGGGCAAACATGTGTGCTGCTGCAGAATAGCTCCTTTGTTATCCAACCTTCTCATCCCTCTCTCTCTCATCTCCCACACTCACGTCCTTACCCCTCTCCTTGCAACACATGTACACAACCAACACATACACCCACATCACACACACATACACACACACACATTGCACACACCCACACATACACCCACATCACACACACACATACACACACACACCCATATACACACACATACACACCCACACACACATACCACTAGGGAGACCACTTGTGGGTCCTTCACCACCTCTGGGTCAGCATCAGTGGTTATGAACTGGTACCCTTGGCCCATAAAGAGTGACATCAGTTCTGCAGGGGTGGACAGGGTAGAGGGGACAGAACACAGGGTGAAGTTTCTGTAAAGGCTCCAGCTCTCTTCTTTACCTCCTAAGGCAGAAGAGTTTTGGTCTGCCTGAGCTGATACGGTGAGGTGGTCGTAGATGTCTGTGAACGCCTCATCTTCCCAGGCAAAGTATACTGGTATTGGTACCTCTTCCTGTAGAAGGCTTGACTCCAGCTCCCTCCAGCCCTATGGTAACAGGGGGAGAGGGGTCATGAGGTCACAAGAGATGCTCTCTTCCCCCACGGCCCTTATCAAACCTCCAAGACACTCGTCCCCACTTCGTTCCAATCTTTCGGAAGCAGTATAACAATGGCCCCAGCTCCACGGTCTATAGCGCCTTTGAACCGCTCTAAGGTCAGGTCTGACCAACGCAGCACAACACACTTGCGACCCAAGTTGGAGGCCGTCTCTCCCTTCGCCTCCATATTAATCACCGCGCTCCTTGATCCTGTGAGAAGGGAGGACTAAGACCATAAACAACCCTGTGCTGGTGCGCATCAAAAGGAATCACTACTAGCCTCTCATGCTGCTTCCGTCCATGGACGCGATAAGGACGTACCGTGATGGGTTCCATGGAGATCAAAGTGTTGCATCCGGTAGATGGTGAAGTCGTGCACACCGCTGACATGGCCGACATGAGCACCGAGGACTATGAAGGAGAAGAAGAACCAGCAAGGCAGAGGTACGCCTCGCAAAAACTCCATCGCATCTTCAAGGCTCAAAACCATGTTTTCGGAAGAAGTTAAGCGCATGCGCGCTGCATGAACACCCACGCTATCAGCTGCAAAAGTTTGACTTTCTAGTTATTATTGTAAACAAGTTATATTAAAACCTTCAACAGCATACATTTAACTCAAAATCGAAAAGCGCAAACAGTGTCAGACCAAAATAGCGTATTGACAAATACACGTACACCTGCTGTACAATGACGTGCTCCCGTGTGTACGTGTATTTCGGAACAAAACGGAACAAGTCACTGTCGGATGAGAAGACAGCTGAGCTCGGATATTTTCACTCCCCAGGAATACTTATATCGTAAAAGTGAGACAAAAGTTTAGTTTATTGTTTAATTAGAGAGTATTTTCTACAGTGGGCGTGGTCAAGGGAAATTATTACAAAGCAGTATACGGCTTCAGAAATCCCCCACTTGCAATGGACGAGGGAGAAAACCATACTAGTGATGAAGAATACGGCAGTGAAAAGGCGTCTCCCCCTCCTTCTATGGACCAACATCCAATCCTCCCAAGTTTGGATGAGCTCGCGCCTGGGTACCCGGAACCAGAGTCGGACGAAGACGACGTTCCCGCCGTAGACAGTACGACGGGAGGAGAGGTGGTGATTGGCATAGACCTGGGCACCACCTTCTCGTGCGTTGCCGTGTGGGAAGGGGGTAGGCCAGTCGTGATCGCGAACAACCAGGGAAACAGGACAACCCCCTCCTGGGTCTACTTCGAGCAAGACGAGGTGTTCGTGGGAGAAGCCGCTAGGACGAAGGCCGCCCGCCAACCGAAGCTGGCCGTGTACGACGCAAAACGCATGATCGGAAGGAAGCTCACGGACCCTGGCATTCAGCAGTCTCGTCCGCTCTGGCCTTTCGCGATGACCGAGTTTCGCGGCAACTGCGCCGTCGAGCTGATCCCGGACGCGAAAGGGGGCAAGCCACGCCTTCTGATGCCGGAGGAGGTGTCCGCCTACGTGCTAGCCAAGATGCGACACACGGCGGAGGACTACCTGGGACGTCCCGCTAGGAGGGCCGTGGTTACAGTGCCCGCCTACTTCAACGACGCCCAGCGACAGGCCACCATTGATGCCAGCACCATCGCCGGTCTCAAAGTGGAGAGGATCATCAACGAACCCACCGCCGCTGCCGTGGCCTACGGCTTGGAAAAGGGACCCAGCTCCTCCGACAAGCCGCAGACGCTGCTCGTATACGACTTGGGCGGGGGCACGCTTGATGTCACAATATTAGTGCTAGAGGGCGGAACATTCGAGGTAAAGAGTACGAACGGGGATACGCAGTTAGGCGGGCAGGATTTTGATAACAAGATGGTGGAGTATTTCTTGCCCAGGGTGGAGGCTAAGTGTGGGGAAGACATTTCAAACAATGCCAGAGCAATGAAGAAGCTTAGGGATGCTTGTCAGAAGTTGAAGCACGAACTATCTCATTCGGACGAAGCTGTGTTGGAGGTGGACGCTCTTGTCAATGGTGAAGATTTCGACTGTCCTCTGACAAGAGAGAAATTTGTTGAAATATGCAGTGACTTGTTAGCCCGTTGCCTAGAGCCACTGGACCGGGCATTATCAGACGCAGGCATCACTGCCAATCAAGTTGATGAGATTGTTCTAGTCGGAGGGTCTACCAGGATAGTGCGTGTACAGGAACTCCTTGAAGGTTACTTCCCCAATCGAAAGCTCAGCAAAAAAATTAACCCAGATGAGGCTGTTGCCATGGGAGCTGCGATCCAAGGAGCCAACCTTGCGTCTGGTTACGAGCAGAAGGACGCTCGTCTCTCTGGGATCACCCTCATGGATGTGGCTCCTCTTAGCATGGGTATTGAGCTGGCCAATGGGAAGATGAGTGTTCTGATCAAAAGAAACACCACCATTCCATATTCACACACAAAGGTGTACAAGAACAATGAGGACTACCAGACAGAGGCAGTGATTGAGGTCTTTGAAGGAGAAGAGAAGTATGCTAAGAACAACAGGCTTCTTGGCCGCTTTGTGCTCCCAGGCCTTCCCCCAAGACCACGAGGTAGTGTACAGATACCTGTCACATTCACTGTGGATGCCAATGGAGTCTTGGAGGTGGTGGCATCTGTGAGTGGGGAGGAGGGAACCACAAAGAAAGTTGTCATTCAGAAAGACAAAGGGTTGCTGTCTGAGGCAGAGATACAGCAGAAGGCCAAGGTGTTAGCTAAGTGGGAACAGAAGTGCAGGACTTTAAAATTGAGCTAAGTGTTACCACACAATGCTTTCTGATGTGATATACCTTTTTAAAGTTTCAGTCCTGCCCACACAAGTGGGTATGCATGAGAATTGGATATTTGAGAGGGGAGGTGTGGTTTAGTACATAACTGGGCATGGTATGGCTTACTTTAGTACCCTCTCAATGAGTTGTAAGCGGCCTCCCCCTCCCCCCCAGGCCTAGCTTCGGGCATTCTGTACACTTGCCAGGTGGGCAGAGATAAGATGCCAATCAACACTAATTAACGCGCGCAATCCTCCAACGAATCCATACAAGCGGTTGGTCGATCAGGAGCTTTAACAGGCTGTAGAGATATTATCTCTGGAGCAGGCAAGGGCAAGATTAAGCCTTCTGCAACAGGCACATACACTTTTGCGCGGGGAATTACTGAAGCGGCGTCTTCTACAGATATCTTGAAACTGTTGACAAAATATCAACTTACAACCCAGCACACGGAAGTATTACGGAGTATCCAAGGTTCTAACCGTAGCTTCGATAATTGTTTTACACACGTCCTTAGTTACACTCTGATTCTTCGATTGCATCCGCTAAACAGAGACTGCTACTAAACTAACTACTATAACTAACTACTATCTGCAACACGTAGTAAAAAAAAAAAAGCATGTGGCGGTACGATTTACTATGCTGCTACAAAAGGAAGTGCCAAGCGCAAGCTTCGACCGTGACCACTTAGTATTCGAGATGCGAAACGTTGCACTAAAAATCCTATGGTGAGACATCAAATAGAATAATGAGGCTTTGCACATTTTGGCGGGATAGCGGTGGGAAATGGTTTCCGGACGAGGCATGCACGGCTGCATTTCCCGAAGTATCCAATAGTATGCGGGTAGTATCCGGAAGCGCGCGGGTCGTTACTATGCCAACTGGTATTTTGGAGGGAACTTTAAATACGTGTTCAGGAGCGGTTCCTGCAATAACCAGATTCCACGGAAGCGCGCCAAAAGTCTTTCAGGACAGTTGTACCGTCGTCCAGAGTTAGCTTCAGATCGCTTCTTTATATAACTGCTGAATCGCGCTCACTACACGCGGCTTTCCAACTTCTATAGTGACCGGTGGTAATGGACAGTATCTTCACTCCAAGAATCTGCCCTATGCTATCATCAGCTTTCATGACGCCTCCTGACTCAGACGAGAAGCTATCGTACTCCGTCGTCCTCCCCGCGTCGTACCAAACTCCCCGTCCGCTACCCAGTTTGTCTATATTGCTCTCCCCCCTGGACACGCCGTTAAGGCCTTCATACAATGGCAAGACCTCTGAACTGGCCGACGTCCTAACGGAGCTGATAGAGCATGGCATTGTTCACGCTGCAGACAACATCTTATCGTTTTTGTCTCCTTCCGACCTGATCAGGTAACTAAACCATCGATGTACGCGCACATCATCATAACACACATTCGTTCCTCACCCCAGCTGTATGTACGTTTCCCGTAAATGGTACGAGATGGTTACAGCCAGAAAGAACCTGGTGAACAAAGTTACGTCATACCGAAAGCTTTGCAAATCCAAATCCGAAAACTCCTCCAAGGTAGATACAGTTCATTTATGTATAACGTCCTCTACCTTCGTTGTGTTTCCACTCTCAGAGTATGAACAAGCCATTCAATCATCAGAGCCAGCTACCTCGACAACCTCTGTCCAACATCTCAGCAAATATACAACCCATAATGTCATTAAATCCTACACCTTCCTATGCACCAGCTTCAACTGACAACCACCACAGACCTTGTCCACAATGCCAATCTCCTGCGAAGAAACTTAACCTCAGACGGGCCGAGTGTACCAAATGCAAGTTGGACTTCTGTATGAACTGTTTTGATCGATGGCACGAAGGGGAGTGTCCAGCCAGAAGCCCCAAGAGGCCGGCACGATCAACAAGCATTGCAGGCACCCAAATCTGCAAAAAGAGACTTCGTCGTTTGTGAGCACCTCGTGTGCAGTAGCCCCACACTGGTTAGGAGCCTGCGGGAAGCTTCCTAGTCACCTTCAAGGCACACCATCTCACACAGAGCCCAGGGCCTGGGAACTAGAGCCAATCCAGCTTGTCAAATGTGCACCTGCAACATGACAAGACTGTTTGAGATGTCCATAATTGCCTTGAGTATTTCTGAAATGCTTTTTTACACTGATCAAATTTTGAAGCCACTAAAGGCTCCTTCCGTGTGGATCACACACACACACACACACACACACACACACACTGCAACCTTCCTCTAGCTATCAGTGGTAGGTGAAGGGGAGGTGGCTTAAATGATTAAATGTACAGTCATATATTATCTCTGGTACAGAGCTGTGGTCTAGTACATCACGCATTCTAAACTATAATTTGCGACAGTTGCTACAGTGAGTTGCAATTAAGGTTGGCGCGCTAAATGTCTCCGTCGAGTTCTTTGTGGCCAGCAATTACATCCGGGTTGGGGGGGTGCGGTTATTGGTCCTTGTGGGCGGTGTCTGGGAACAATGCACGTAAGAACATACTTGTTTGAGCACGTGCTGCTATAACTTTACGTATGTTTGAGGGCAAGGCGCGGCAAAGGCAGCAGCAGTAGTAGCGGGTAACAGACCCGCTCTGCAAAAGCGCGGCAAGCGGATGTTATGCGTGGGCGATATCCATCTCTATTTTGGACAGCTGTACCGCGAACGTCGTCGACATCTCTCACTGCTAGTCATGAGGACTAATATAAGCTGCGACGTCCCGTCAGTCTTTCTCTCAGTCGACGGAACTTTGGCCGGCCATGGCGCACACACCCATGAAGTATGCGCTATCTTCCGTCTTTCTGACACCGAATTCTGAAAATAAATCACCGGTACCCGCCCAGACCAGTCATAGCACACCACGACCATTGCCGCATCTAGCTGTTCTTCTCTCTCCTGCTGAGACCCCAAAGCGTTCTCCCGCTATAGACGCGCCTGACATTCTCATTGGTTTAATCGAGGTCGGTATGCCACACAGCGCAGACTTGATCCTGGCACATCTGTCCCCTTCTGACATCATTGCGTATGTTCTCAAGTATAACACGCTACAGAGGTATTTTATGTACCCGGTGTTATCCCCCAGGTGTACACAGGTATCTCAGAAGTGGTACGAGATGGTAATGTCCAGGCAGAACCTGATGGACAAAGCCACACTATATCGAAAGCAGTGTAAATCTAATGCTGAAAACATGCACAAGGTAATTAATTATTTGTATATCAGTGTATAATTCCGACTTGGACGTTTCATGTTCAGAGGGTGAACAAACCATTCCGTCACCAGTCTCAGCTACCTCGACAGCCTCTGTCAAGTATCCCACCAAATATCCAACTGCGTACATCAAACGGTCCATCTTCCTCATCCCTTCCCTCTGCTGTGGGCTACCAGTGCAGACCATGTTCTCACTGTGGGTCCCCTGCAATGGCCCTGGACCACAGGGGGGATGAGGGTGCTGTGGGCTACCAGGACTTCTGTACAAGCTGCTTCTGTAGGTGGCATAAGGAGGCGTGTCCTCCCAGAACCCCCAAGCGGACACTGTCCACTAACATTGCAGGCACACAGATGTGCAAAAAGCGACTTCGTCGTCTTTGAAGGTGTTAGTAGTTGTTGGCCAACTGGTAGTGAAGGGACCACATATCTGCAGTGGTGTGCACGTCTGCTGTAAACATGGCTCCTTGAGGACACTTAGTTAGCCCATGAACTGTTGTGTAGTGCACTTAGTATGATGTTCACAATTAATGACAAGCATTTATTAAACCACCTGCAAAACTGGGTCAGTGAAGGAATGGTTAGCATAGGACTGCACCCAGCATGGCTAGGTACATATTCTGACAGCATACAGCTATCTGTACCATTGGTCCCAACAAATGGCTGACGTTTGATTTGCACATTGAAGGAAATGTCTGTTTTACATCAAAACAATTTTATGCTATCCATGATGTCATATGATGTCATGCTGTAAGTGATAGTGCATAAAGTTGTTGCATGAGAAGGTACAAGCTGCAATGTGATTGGTTGAAAGGTGTGTTGTCCTGATCTCCTATGGAGTGTTGTACGGAGTAGGTGTGGCTTGCCTCTGCTGTAACTGACTGTAAGGCAACACATACACACATATTAGAACCAATCACGTCATATAGGCCTGGGCACCTTGATTAGTTCACTCCTTGATGTCTTTTGCTTGGCTTCTGGCACAACAGGGGTGGTGCTCACTAACTGGAATTCAAGCGATGCAGCATGGACCAATTTGTTCTCGACACATATCATAACCTGTTGTGGGTGTGGTCCTTATCACTCTGCACATGATCACGTGTCTCCATCACATTCTCACCATGACATGGTCAAGAAGGCGTAGCTGGTACTCTCCTCTGTCGTGCCTAACAGTAACAGCAGACTGAGTGATTTCAAGTGTTCCTTGATGGCAAATAAGAGGTGATGGTGATGTGAGGGTTAAGGTGATGCGGAGGGTTAAAGCAGGGGAGGGTTAAAGTGATGGGGGTTAAGGTGACGGGAGGTTAAGGTGATGGGAGGTTAAGGTGACGGGAGGGTTAAGATGATGGGAGGGTTAAGGTGACGGGAGGGTTAAGGCGATGGGAGGATTAAGGTGATGGGAGGGTTAAGGCGATGGAAGGGTTAAGGTGATGGGAGGGTTATGGTGATGGGAGGGTTAAGGTGATGGGAGGGTTAAGGTAGGTGATGGGAGGGTTATGGTGATGGGAGGGTTAAGGTGATGGGAAGGTTAAAGTGATGGGAGGGTTAAGTGAAAGGAGGTTAAGGTGATGGGAGGGTTAAGGTGTATGTGTATAGCCATGATGACATACCTGGGCCAAAATCAACACCACTTCCATCACTGGATGGACACACAACCTTACCACTCCTGTCTTTCAATCGCAGTGGTCCCCTCAGACCATACCTGTAAAGGTTACCTTGGTTACATCCCTCTTCCCCAGCCTCCCACTCCTCACCGTGGCACCATCACCATGACTCCATGTGCCCTAACGTCATAGATGACCCCCTCACACTGGCACCTCCCACTGCTCTTCTGAGCAAAGTACATGCACTGGTACAGCAGTGTAGAAGCCATTTGAGCAAACCTCGCGGCCTGTGGGTGAGAGGTTTAGACATGTCAGGAAGTGGGTGTGGCTTAGGGAGGGGGGCATTTTCACATCATGTTGCTTGTTCATATGGTCACACATGCTTTGCAGGTCGTTACATTGGGGCAAGGCTGATTTGTCCTCCACACCCACAGCTGATAGTAACTGCCGATGTACCTGTTGACCAATAGGAAGTCAATGACAGGATGTCAATCAATCAAGGAAAGTTGTTTTAACCAAAGTAATTAATTAAACTGATAATCTACCAGCTTGCATGGAATTATACTGGACAGATTAATTAAAATGGTAATAAATCAAAGACCATCCTAATCTAACACCAAGCATTCTATGGGCACGCAGGGAAAGTCAACTGACATCAAAATTGAAATGTGTGGTCATTTAACCTTTATTATGTGACTGAATGTATTAAAATGAGGTTTGTTAACATGTGAACATGTGTTGGCCAACACACCACAACATCTGCATATCTCCTGATGGGAGACGTGAAGTGTGTGTAGAAGTCCAACCCTAGACCATAGTGAGCAAACGCCTCAGGAAGAAGGGTCCCGGAACAGACATAGTCTGCTGGTGTCATTGTGAACACAGCCAAACTTCTAATTATCTTGAGAAAGTGTGTGTGTGTGTTGTGTGTGTATGTGTGTGTGTGTGTGTGTGTGTGTGTGTGTGGAAAGAGAGCAAGGATTACATCCATAACTCCTCCCCCTCCATTCATACCTCCTCCCCTCCATACATACCTCCTCCTCCCTCCATCCATACCTCCACCCCATTCCATCCATACCTCCTCCCCCTTCCATACATACCATGTTAATGCTGGGGTCTTTCTCGTCGACACACTTGTCCAGCGAGTCAGCAAAGGTTTTGTTAGAGGAGAAGTCAATTGTCAGACCTCTTGAAGTAGCCAGCCTCATCAGGATACCAGCATTGGCTTTGTTGGGTGGTGGGTGGTAACGGAGCTAGATGTGAGGTGTGATGATGTGAGGGTGTGATGGTAGACCAGGTGATGATGTGAGGGTGTAGGTGATGATGTGAGGGTATGTGATGATGTGAGGGTGTAGGTGATGATGTGAGGGTAGAGAATGATGTGAGGGTACGTGATGATGTGAGGGTGTAGGTGATGATGTGAGGGTGAAGGTGATGTGAGGGTGTAGGTGATGTGATAGACCAGGTGATGATGTGAGGGTGTGAGGATAGACCAGGTAATGATGTGAGGGTGTGAGGATAGACCAGGTGATGATGTGAGGGTGTGAGGATAGACCAGGTGATGATGTGAGGGTGTGAGGATAGGCCAGGTGATGATGTAAGCGTGTGAGGAAGCACTCAGAGGTACCTACCAGTGCATTAGTTGGGAAGACTTCCCATAGCTTCTTGGCTACCCAGTGATTGGCAAAGATCATACATTCAGCAACAGTCTCATGAACTCTGAGTCCCTACACAGAGAGAAGCCCAATATTATAGATAAGAGGATTTCCCATCACAGGAGGTGTGACGATGGGGGAGGGATCATGACGTAGCTGATGGAACAATACCCACCTGCTCAGGGCCACTACCCACCTGCTAAGGGTCATTACCCACCTGCTCAGGGTCACTACCCACCTGCTCAGGGTCATTACCCACCCACTTAGGGTCATTACTCACCCACTTAGGGTCATTACCCACCTGCTCAGGGTCATTATCCACCTGCTCAGGGTCATTACCCACCTGCTCAGGGTCACTACCCACCTGCTCAGGGTCATTACCCACCCACTTAGGGTCATTACTCACCCACTTAGGGTCATTACCCACCTGCTCAGGGTCATTATCCACCTGCTCAGGGTCATTACCCACCTGCTCAGGGTCATTACCCACCTGCTCAGGGTCATTACCCACCTGCTCAGGGTCACTACCCACCTGCTCAGGGTCACTACCCACCTGCTCAGGGTCATTACCCACCTGCTCAGGGTCATTACCCACCTGCTCAGGGTCACTACCCACCTGCTCAGGGTCACTACCCACCTGCTCAGGGTCATTACTCACCCGCTTAGGGTCATTACCCACCTGCTCAGGGTCATCATCCACCTGCTCAGGGTCATTACCCACCTGCTCAGGGTCATTACCCACCTGCTCAGGGTCATTACTCACCTGCTCAGGGTCATTACCCACCTGCTCAGAGTCACTAACCACCTGCTCAGGGTCATTAACTACCTGCTCAGGATCATTACCCACCTGCTCAAGGTCATTACCCACCTACTTAGGGTCATTAACCACCTGCTCAGGGTCATTACTCACCTGCTCAGGTCATTACCCACCTGCTTAGGGACAAGATCATCAATTTCATTCTTGTCTCTGTCTCCAAAGTGTATTTTAATCTCTATCCCTTCCAATTCCACGCCACCTTAAGATGGCCGCACACACAGAGGCTGGACACACGTGTATACACCATAGCCATCAAGCTTACCTTGCTTGAAGCGTCTGTCCTTCAGGACCCCAGCAATGGTCACTAGGGTGTTCACAGACTGACGCAGCTCAGCAACCCTGGGGAGAGAGGTAGCAGTGTCCATATATGGTATAACTGCAAGCCTACTTGTCCTTAAGTTGGTCTGGGGACTTGTCATTCAGTTCTGGGACCATGGTCCTTATCTCCTCCACCCCAGCGCCATCAAACAACGCCTGAGCGGCCTGGCAACCATACAGACACACACAGCTTGAGTAAACCACTTCTTGATAACCTTCTATAAACTACTTATTAATAACCTTCAATAAACTATTAATAACCTTCTCTTGTTATTACTGTACATAGCTAACCATACAAACTCCTACTAGTAATTTGGCTTGCATATGTCACACACACACACACACACACACGCACACACCTCATATGTCATCTTGTAAGCTGATCGTATTACTGTTCTTCCATACCACACTTTAGTAACAACGAAGTCTTTGTCTAGTTCCCAAATAGTGCTCACCGCATACCTGTGAATTAGTGGAGCCGCCCATAAGACATAAAGTATCAATGGACAGCACGGTTACCTGTTCACGTTGCTAAGCAACGAGCAAATGTTAGCACTCAGAACGCTGGGCAGCATGTCATATCGTCTGTCTGCCAAGTAGACTGTGGTAGACCTTTGGGGAGGAAAGCACCATCACACCATCACCATCAAACTACTTCACCCTCCCCATTGTCACCTCCCACCATCCACCCACCTGCGTCGGGCCTCAGCATCACTCAAGCTACCAGGCCTCACAAAGAAGGACACATCTGATATGTGGACCCCTAGCTCCACACAGCCATTAGCCAGGTACCTACCAACGCATACAGTTGAGCTTGTATTCCTTATACGGTACAAGCCACGCCCACCTGATTGAGAGGGCGTCGTCCACATCCTCACAGCCCACAGGGTCGATGCTGAAGATGAGGTGGGTGTGGCGAAGATCTCTGCGTCTTTTGACCTCTTCAGGGTCAACATCCCATGGAGTCTCCATGACAACCACAGGAAGTTCTAGATGTGTGGAGAAGGGGGAGGAGGGAGGAGGAGGGAAGAAGGGGAGGAGGAGGGAAGAAGGGGAGGAGGAGGAGGAGTAGCTAAGAGACCTAACATCCAACAGGTGTATACACCCACCATCCAGTATAGCTTTGCTGAATGGTGTTATAGACACCCTATGTTCAATAAGCAGTGCTGTCGTCTCCGTATCTATGTCCCCAATAGGGCCTATGGTGCGCACAAAGTGACCATTAGGATACTGTGAGTCCGAGGGCCATGAGTCTATGCACACCACAATCCTGGGGAGGAGAGAGAAGTGTCAAATCACACACACAACACACACAAATACATACCCATACACACACAACACATGCACAGCACACCCACATCCACACCCACACACCCACACACACACACACACACACACACACACACACCTGTGGCTCTTTAGTTCCTCAGCCTGCTTTGTGCTGATCCTAATCTTTGGTATACGTATATCATATGGGCACACCAGCACTCGCTCACTCCTGCCACTCGAGTGCTCAAAGTTTTCCTGCTGTTGTTAACGTTCTCTATATAAAGCACACTGCAATATGGCTTAACACGACTTACAGCAAATGAGGCGACATATTCTCTTGACGCACGTTCCAATATGGCCACTACTTGCCCCGTTGCCATGACATCAGTACACACTGATCGGTTATCAACCTCATCGCCATCTTGGGGGAGGATGCTGCCCCTCCCCCTCCATTCTGACTTCGGAAGCAGTCTCACTGCAACAACATCATCGTGGATAGCCCTGTTTCTGTTTGGTGCACACACACACACATCCACACACACACATCCCCACACATACATATCTTTGGACTTGATATTTTAATTGATGACCATACAAGAGGCGTACCGATTGGAGATCCCTTGGATTAGGATGTCACCCTCCAATCCAGCAGGTCGGTTAAAAGGTGCCACAAAGGCTTCATCTTTGAAGCGAAACTTGTTGATACGAATATGTCCTTGTATGATCTCTCCCTGAGGGAAGAGGTATTAACACAAATGTTACATGGGCAAACTCATCACTTGCTACCGGAACACGCCCCCTTAATACCACTCATCTATTTAAAAATTAAAAAACTCAGAAACTGCATGCACCTAAGAACTGAGAGGGATTTATTTGAGCTGAGAGGGATGTATTTCCTCAGAGCTGAGAGGGATGTATTTCCTCAGAGCTGAGAGGGATGTATTTCCTCAGAGCTGAGAGGGATGTATTTCCTCAGAGCTGAGAGGGATGTCCTTAGGTATGGCCCTCCATTAGCATGGCTCCTCCCACATTTAACTCCACCCCGCCCTGTTGGGTATATGGGGGCTTTGTATGGTGTATGGTGATATGGTGCATGGTGATATGGTGCATGGTGATATGGTGCATGGTGATATGGTGCATGGTGATATGGTGCATGGTGATATGGTGCATGGTGATATGGTGCATGGTGATATGGTGCATGGTGATATGGTGCATGGTGATATGGTGTATGGTGATATGGTGATGGTAATGGCTCTGACAGTACATTAAAATGTCCCATGTACAAAGATACAACAAAGAGCCCGAGGGGACATCCCCTACTACAGCCTGAGGGGACATCCCCTACTACAGCCTGAGGGGATAGCCCCCACTCAGCCTAAGGGGACAGCCCCTAAACTGGGACAACACTTACTGCTTCTATTTCTTTTGATAGGCAAACCCCCGAGATGTATTCATCAAATGTGAACTGGCTTGCACTCTGAAGGCTGGCTGTGATGGACTCATACATGTGGAGGAGTTCCCTATGTTCTGAACAGAATTCCTTCACATAGTCACCCACACTCATCACCATAAGACGCTCAGTACTGGCAGGATCATAGACATAGTAGTCCTTGTAAGTGTATGTGTGCAGGTGGTGGTGTATAAAATGCCACAGCATGTATAGTTAGGCAAATAATGATTAGATATTTCTTTTGTTACCTAACATTTGTCCATACCATTACTACTAAGGCCCAAACTGTACATTACTTCCCACACACAGGGAACACAAGGTGTACAGGTCACCCAGTAGAGGGTAGGGGTGACCTGTGTAGGGGTGACCCTGTGTAGGGGTGACCCTGTACACACATTATGTGCTGGTTCAAACATAATACTCTTGACACAAATTTTGAGACAGTAAGGAGAAATTGAGTATTTCCACACCTCCCTTCCCTTGCCCCTCCCTTGCCACACCCACACCTCCCTTCCCTTGCCCCTCCCTTGCCACACCCACACCTCCCTTCCCTTGCTCCTCCCTTGCCACACCCACACCTTCCTTTCCTTGTCCCTCCCCACACTTCCTCACGCCCTCCTCTAACCTCAGGATATTTGGAGATGATAATGACATCTCTCTGGCCCACACCAGCTTCAAGATGGTTGGCATACCACACTGCAGCATTCAGCACTGACCTGCACATAGCAATTCTAATTAATGATACACAAATGCTGCACTGAGCACACACACACACACACACACACACACACGCAAACATCCCCACATAGCTATTAAAGTGGTTATACATGTAGCATGAACACTAAAAATGATATCCACCCTAATGACAAGCACATTGTCACCTCCCTAATGACAAACATATTGCCACCTCCCTAATGACAAGCATATTGCCTTTTCTGCCACTGTGAGAGGACTTCATCCTTCTCCCGTTCTGTGTAAGTCTCCAGGTGGTGGTCATTGCTGAAAATCACACACTGCTTATGTGGTGAAGAGAGAAGGTCCATGACACGTATCCTGTGGTACCTGCTCCTGACCTAAGGTTAGCGTGTGAGGGTACCACTCCCTATGGTTGCCATGGACACTGCACTTACACCGGAGACCACAGACTGGAGTATAATGAACCCGCTCACAGCTGAGCTCTCAAATATCTCCAAGTAGTCATTAAGAGCAGAAATGTCTGGGATGACGTAACGCGAGCAAGCGGCGCTTAGCAACCCTAAATGCACGGAAACCATGACGACGAGGTGGTCCTCATACGCCTTTCCATGGCCGCGACTTACTTACCTTTGCTGCGTGTGTCTCCGGTTTTACAGTGCGTGCACAGAGGACAGGTCTCCACTTTGCAGCTTATATCATCTCTTAAATAGTGCTCCCTCACGACAGATACGTTACCCCGCCGTCGGTGAGACGTGAGGCGTACCTCCTTCTCTAGCGCTAGCATTGTCGCGGTTTGTGTGCGGGTAGAACCCTGTAATCATCGACCATTATATTGCGGATAATAAAAATACGATAAGATTCAAAAATGTTGAATTCGGGGGGCCACTCTGTAATAGCTTTATTGGGCTTCAGTCTTATCACCATAGTGACGAAATAGGCCGGTTCAAAATCTATTAGCCCACGCGCGTAACGTAATTCAAATTCAAATCCCATGTCGGCCGAAGACCTGATCTCAGCCATCTTAGAGGGAGACACAAGGTCAGACACACGCCGCTGAACCCTTTCGCTACACACGCTCACATACATACCCACACACGCACACACACACACACACACACACACACACACGCACATCCAACACCACCATCTATGCACCAGTAGGGTGACAGAGATCTTACAGAGTGCTCCACGTGAGCTCATAGGCCGCCCGACCGATGAGGCGGGTACAACCCTGTTGCACGTGGCTGCCTTCGGGGACAGCCATATTGTAAGATCACTTCTAGCGAAGGGCGCGGGGCGCGACGTCAATCGTCAGAATGACGACGGTCTTACTCCCCTCCACGTGGCCGCTATGGCGGGAAACATTGAAACTTTGCATCTGCTGCTCTCGAGTGGGGGCGATCGCGCTATCCGTACGGTAGAGGGCCAGCTACCTGTTGACCTGGCAACTGAGGGAGGCCACGCCCACTGCATAGAAGAGCTCCGCCCACTTCCACAAAAACTCCACACCCCGCCAAGTTTGACTCCCATACTCATGCCTAGTGCAGAGGATTCTGCCCTGTACACCACTGCAATTGACCTGTCAGCAATGTACCTGAGTTCAGATGATGAGGACCCAGTGTCTCATCCACCTCACCCAGTGCCTCATCCACCTCAACCAGTGCCTCATCCACCTCACCCAGTGCCTCATCCACCTCAACCAGTGCCTCATCCACCTCACCCAGTGCCTCACTCACCTCAACCAGTGCCTCATCCACCTCACCCAGTGTCTCATCCACCTCACCCAGTGTCTCATCCACCTCACCCAGTGCCTCACCCACCTCACCCAGTGCCTCATCCACCTCACCCAGTGCCTCATCCACCTCACCCAGTGCCTCATCCACCTCACCCAGTGCCTCATCCACCTCACCCAGTGCCTCATCCACCTCACCCAGTGCCTCATCCACCTCACCCAGTGCCTCATCCACCTCACCCAGTGCCTCATCCACCTCACCCAGTGTCTCATCCACCTCACCCAGTGCCTCATCCACCTCACCCAGTGCCTCATCCACCTCACCCAGTGTCTCATCCACCTCAACCAGTGCCTCATCCACCTCACCCTGTGCCTTACCCACCTCACCCAGTGCCTCACTCAGTGATGGCACCTCACCCAGTGATGGTGGTACCTAAGGATCTGTTGAGTGACCAGGAACTAGGGAGAAAGCTGGTTGCCATGGGAACTAGGCCAGGTCCTATCACAGCTACAACACGGCCTGTGTACATGAAGCAACTGGCCAGACTGATGGCTAGTGGTACCACCAAGTCATTTAATGCCACCCCATCATCTGATGTCAGGACCACCTCATCATCTGATGTCAGCACCACCTCATCATCTGATGCCAGGACCACCTCATCATCTGATGCCACGACCACCTCATCATCTGATGCCAGGACCACCTCATCATCTGATGCCAGGGCCACCTCATCATCTGATGCCAGGATCACCTCACACAGGACCACCTCATCATCTGATGCCATCCCCTCATCCAGAAGTAGGAGTAAGCTTCTTGCTCATGCCACACATGCACACACACACACTCACTCATTTACTTGCAGGCTACAAATATGAACTGGCCCAAGTCTTCAATGGGACCCTCCCTCTCCCTGACCTCTCAATGCTGGAGACTGAGGTCTTCGGGTTGCCCCAGTATTCATCAGGGGTCAAAGTGCACTTTAACTATGTGCTTCTAGACCCAACATGTCTGGGTTGTCTGAAGGACAGGACAGATGCATGTACTGCCTTTAAAGCATTTGTGGATGCCATCTTTTATGTTGGCAAAGGAACCAACAGTCGATCACTCCAGCACCTCAGAGATGCACGTGACCACGTTGACGGGAAGGCAAGCATTCCACTGGTCACTTTTCACAGATGATGTCATAATGCTCCCACCCCTACAGCGTGCCTCTAAGAAGTTGGAGAGGATCCATAGCATATGGAGAGAGGGGAGGGGAGTGATGTCACTCTCCTTCTTCCATAACACCACAGCGGGAGAAGCGTTCACTAGAGAGGCCTGCCTGATAGAAACCGTAGGTGGGGGTGTGCTCCCTTCCTACCTCAACCCCACACTCACACCATCCCCCCCCCCCCCCCCCCCAGGTCTGCACGTACTCACCAATGTGCTGAAAGGCCATTCAGAGCCTCCTGTTTCAAAATGGCCTCCAAAGAAGAAAAGGCTCTTTGGAATTCACCTTCTCAGGAGGGCCCTGAAAGTGTTTTTGGCCGACACACCACGTGAAATATTCCACAATGACTTATGAATGTACCTCTATGTGTGTGTGTGTGTGTGTGTATGTGATGTCATAATGATGTCATATGTATAACAATACTGTTTACAAACATGGGACACAAAAACTGATACGCTGCCATGATACATAGAGGGGCCACACAGCACACATAAAGAGCCCAGTGATTTTGTCATGTGGGGGGGGGGGGGGGCGGAGCCAATTCACCGAGGCGGGAGGCGGGGCCAGCTCTGCAGCTGGTCACACAAGGTACTCCTCCTCTCCAGTAACTTCCACACCCCCTCCTTCTCCTTCCTGCTCATTGTCTTCTTCTTCAGACGGTACTTCTTCAACCAGTCCATCACCTCATCGTCTAAGCTCTGCAGCTCCTTCATCTTCTGCTGTGTGTGTATCTCCTGACGTGCTAGCGAACAGAGGACCTCACGCTGGTGTCTGTTGTAATCCATCTGACAGCAGAGAATGGTATTAATTTTAATGACTAATGGAATTAATAACCGAGAAGAGTATGTATGAAGTAACATCAGATGAGGATAGGCCAAACATGTAGGCATATAGGGAAAGGGAGGAGCATACAGGGAAGGGGAGGAGCATACAGAGAAGGGGAGGAGCATACAGGGAAGGGGAGGAGCATATAGGGGAGGGAGGAGCATACAGGGAAGGGGAGGAGCATATAGGGAAGGGGAGGAGCATACAGGGAAGGGGAGGAGCATATAGGAGAGGGAGGAGCATACAGGGAAGGGGAGGAGCATACAGGGAAGGGGAGGAGCATACAGAGAAGGGGAGGAGCATACAGAGAAGGGGAGGAGCATATAGGGAAGGGGAGGAGCATATAGGGGGGCATTAACATATAATATGCACAAATTTTTAATGTGTTGGGTATCTATTGTCCATTTCATGCACCTTAACCAATAATTGCTGGATGTAAGGTATACCTTACATTCGTAAGGTATACCTTATGATATTCAATGTTTTGAATAACATGTAATAAGTGCTGTACAGTAAACCTTTATGGCGTCAAATGGTGTGCCAGGGTCTAGGCTCAATTCGCAGCGCAAAAGCCGTCACCTGCTACCGGCATTTGTACGATCCATGCTGTAGTAACAAAAACCGGGATCAAAAGTGTCGTTTAAGGCTCGCGTACGGAAAACAACTCATATCAAAGGTACCACAGTGGCACAACCTTCAAAACAAAAGTTCAGAGTTCAGTGGACTATTGGGGACAAATTGTTGGCATCAGTGCATGGAGCCGCGTTTTCCAAAGACCAGCAGCCTGTCTGTTTGGTGATTCCGCCTCTGCCTTTACCCAATGTTGCTACTTAAGAAGCCCGGCCAGCCCTAAGCAAGCAGGAAATCGAGGGTTTTGATAGAGAAAGAGAAGTAGAAGACCTCCAGACAGAGGACGAAGCAGACGAATTCACGTTAAGTGGAGAACAGCAAGTTGTACAGACATCGCAAGATGCCAACCGTTTGGAACCGCACGGGCAAAAGTGGGAGGTGCTCGATGTTGGAATCCCAGTTTGTCAGCGAGCTGCAGCAGTACTGCATGAAGGATTTCTGCATCAAATGGTCCAATCAACTCCATTCAGTTGAAGACTGCTTCAACATCATGTTTCCCACACGACTATTTTAACCATGTGATAGATCTGACAAATGCAAACCTCCCAGTCAGTGTCAGCAATTTCACAAAGCCTGGATCCATCATACATGCAATGTATTAATCTTGGGTGCTATTAACTACTGCCATAGACAATCCAGTTAACGAAAATAGGCTAGTTCCACTATTCTGTATGAAAGAGCGATTTGGGTTGGGATGTGATCGCTTTCAGGACTGGAAAGGACACCATCTGCTCAAAATGATCACGCATGATATCTTGTCAGGGCATGCAATGCATTCAATGAGGGCAGGGAAATCAGTTTAGTCCCTGGAAGTAAGAATCGTGTCATTGATAAATGCCAATGGTTGCACCGAAACCATTAGCATGCAGTGTGCCACATGGTGTGGTCCTGAGTATGGACAGAACTGTGGAAATGAGGGTGATGTCACTGTGCACCATATTTAAGGAGTGTAACAATTGTTTTACAGGCCATTTGGCATGCACACGTATTCTCTCAACCCGTTACTGTGATACACTTGATTTGATGAACTTGATATGTGTTACTTAACCACTATTCATAACCACATCATGTTCGTAAACCAGTAAGAATGATCTATCAGTGGTGAATGGAACATTTTCACCATTTGTGATGCACAGTTGTAATCGTTTGAAGATGGTGTATGTGTTGATTGAAAACGATGAGAAATGTTGATAAATTAAACATTATTTATTATTTCAGTCATATATTCAATGAAATCAATTCATATATAACTTGAGAAACCTGTGAAATCGCATTGCAAAAACTATAAAACATGAGTTAACTCTTATTGCCTATCGTAAGGTATACCTTACATTTTTTTAAGGTATACCTTACGTTTTTTTAAAGGCAATTATAGGTTAACCTTAATTCTCCAGTCCAAGTCCTACGTGTAGGACCAATATTTGAAAATTCATAGAAATGCAGTTTTTTGGCATCCATTTCTCTACTGCTGTTTGATGTGTCTATCGTGCTAAATTTATCAATTGTCAAGTCTATTTTTTAAATTACACCCTTGGTTACACGATGATACGGTTCTTAAAAATGCATTATGTAGAGAATTTAATTGTCACAGAAAAAAGTACGACAAGTATAACTTTTTTGAATGTTTTTTGAAGCATGATGTGTGTGCTACTATATACATTCTATGGCAGTGTTTTTACTCTAATTGGTTTTGCCATTTTTACCGAAAACACACTGTACGTTTTCAAGATTTTGTCCATTCACTTGGCTATTCTTGCAACATGCGTATGACAAATACCTATCGTTCATAAGTTTGTGGAGCTAGCAATTTCCAAATCTATAATGTACTTTTTATATGCTTATTGCAAAAGACCTGTCTTACTACCCCCTTCTTTTAACATGTTGCTCTGATCTTCCCAATATTACTTTTTAGTACTTTAAGTTGCTTTGCGATTTACTGCAAATACATCTTTTAGCAATGCAGTATTGATTGTATTTGACAATCTTTGAAGAATTGCAAGAAAGTAAAAATATTTTCTGAATTAATAACCATTTCTACAATACAATGAGATTTTGGTTTGTTCTTAGATCATATGAGTTTGCTAAAAATTAATTTTAACTTGCGTCCTACGCGTAGGACGATAATCCTACACGTAGGACGACGGGAGATTAAAGGTTAAGGCCTTTGTATTGTTAATGTATGAGACAATAATTTGATTGCTATGTTTTTACCTTGCCCTACATCCTACATGCTGCTAGCTATTGGTGATATCTGATGGATATTACCAGTTTTGTAAATTAGCGTTAATAATTCAAAATTGAAATTCAGATACAGAAGCCATGTAACAATACATAATTAAGACACTGCAAAATGTGGTCATTATGCCGAGCTCCAGTGATTATTATGATGGTACCTCCAGTGATTATTATGATGGTACCTCCAGTGATCATTATGATGGTACCTCCAGTGATTATTATGATGGTACCTCCAGTGATTATTATGACAGTACCTCCAGTGATTATTATGATGGTACCTCCAGTGATTATTATGATGGTACCTCCAGTGATTATTATGATGGTACCTCCAGTGATTATTATGATGGTACCTCCAGTGATTATTATGATGGTACCTCCAGTGATTATTATGATGGTACCTCCAGTGATTATTATGATGGTACCTCCAGTGATTATTATGATGGTACCTCCAGTGATTATTATGATGGTACCTCCAGTGATTATTATGATGGTACCTCCAGTGATTATTATGATGGTACCTCCAGTGATTATTATGATAGTACCTCCAGTGATTATTATGATGGTACCTCCAGTGATTATTATGATGGTACCTCCAGTGATTATTATGATGGTACCTTCAGTGATGGTACGTCCAGTGATTATTATGATGGTACCTCCAGTGATTATTATGATAGTACCTCCAGTGATTATTATGATAGTACCTCCAGTGATTATTATGATGGTACCTCCAGTGATTATTATGATGGTACCTCCAGTGATTATTATGATGGTACCTCCAGTGATTATTATGATGGTACCTCCAGTGATTATTATGATGGTACCTCCAGTGATTATTATGATGGTACCTCCAGTGATTATTATGATAGTACCTCCAGTGATTATTATGATGGTACCTCCAGTGATTATTATGATGGTACCTCCAGTGATTATTATGATGGTACCTCCAGTGATTATTATGATGGTACCTCCAGTGATTATTATGATGGTACCTCCAGTGATTATTATGATAGTACCTCCAGTGATTATTATGATGGTACCTCCAGTGATTATTATGATGGTACCTCCAGTGATTATTATGATAGTACCTCCAGTGATTATTATGATGGTACCTCCAGTGATTATTATGATGGTACCTCCAGCGATTATTATGATGGTACCTCCAGTGATTATTATGATGGTACCTCCAGTGATTATTATGATGGTACCTCCAGTGATTATTATGATGGTACCTCCAGTGATTATTATGATGGTACCTCCAGTGATTATTATGATGGTACCTCCAGTGATTATTATGATGGTACCTCCAGTGATTATTATGATGGTACCTCCAGTGATTATTATGATGGTACCTCCAGTGATTATTATGATGGTACCTCCAGTGATTATTATGATGGTACCTCCAGTGATTATTATGATAGTACCTCCAGTGATTATTATGATGGTACCTCCAGTGATTATTATGATGGTACCTCCAGTGATTATTATGATGGTACCTCCAGTGATTATTATGATAGTACCTCCAGTGATTATTATGATGGTACCTCCAGTGATTATTATGATGGTACCTCCAGCGATTATTATGATGGTACCTCCAGTGATTATTATGATGGTACCTCCAGTGATTATTATGATGGTACCTCCAGTGATTATTATGATGGTACCTCCAGTGATTATTATGATAGTACCTCCAGTGATTATTATGATGGTACCTCCAGTGATTATTATGATGGTACCTCCAGTGATTATTATGATGGTACCTCCAGTGATTATTATGATAGTACCTCCAGTGATTATTATGATGGTACCTCCAGTGATTATTATGATGGTACCTCCAGCGATTATTATGATGGTACCTCCAGTGATTATTATGATGGTACCTCCAGTGATTATTATGATGGTACCTCCAGTGATTATTATGATGGTACCTCCAGTGATTATTATGATAGTACCTCCAGTGATTATTATGATAGTACCTCCAGTGATTATTATGATAGTACCTCCAGTGATTATTATGATGGTACCTCCAGTGATTATTATGATGGTACCTCCAGTGATTATTATGATGGTACCTCCAGTGATTATTATGATGGTACCTCCAGTGATTATTATGATAGTACCTCCAGTGATTATTATGATGGTACCTCCAGTGATTATTATGATGGTACCTCCAGTGATTATTATGATGGTACCTCCAGTGATTATTATGATGGTACCTCCAGTGATTATTATGATGGTACCTCCAGTGATTATTATGATGGTACCTCCAGTGATTATTATGATGGTACCTCCAGTGATTATTATGATGGTACCTCCAGTGATTATTATGATGGTACCTCCAGTGATTATTATGATAGTACCTCCAGTGATTATTATGATGGTACCTCCAGTGATTATTATGATGGTACCTCCAGCGATTATTATGATGGTACCTCCAGTGATTATTATGATGGTACCTCCAGTGATTATTATGATGGTACCTCCAGTGATTATTATGATGGTACCTCCAGTGATTATTATGATAGTACCTCCAGTGATTATTATGATGGTACCTCCAGTGATTATTATGATGGTACCTCCAATGATTATTATGATAGTACCTCCAGTGATTATTATGATGGTACCTCCAGTGATTATTATGATGGTACCTCCAGCGATTATTATGATGGTACCTCCAGTGATTATTATGATGGTACCTCCAGTGATTATTATGATGGTACCTCCAGTGATTATTATGATGGTACCTCCAGTGATTATTATGATAGTACCTCCAGTGATTATTATGATAGTACCTCCAGTGATTATTATGATAGTACATTATGATGGTACCTCCAGTGATTATTATGATGGTACCTCCAGTGATTATTATGATGGTACCTCCAGTGATTATTATGATGGTACCTCCAGTGATTATTATGATGGTACCTCCAGTGATTATTATGATGGTACCTCCAGTGATTATTATGATGGTACCTCCAGTGATTATTATGATGGTACCTCCAGTGATTATTATGACAGTACCTCCAGTGATTATTATGACAGTACCTCCAGTGATTATTATGATAGTACCTCCAGTGATTATTATGATGGTACCTCCAGTGATTATTATGATGGTACCTCCAGTGATTATTATGATGGTACCTCCAGTGATTATTATGATGGTACCTCCAGTGATTATTATGATGGTACCTCCAGTGATTATTATGATGGTACCTCCAGTGATTATTATGATGGTACCTCCAGTGATTATTATGACAGTACCTCCAGTGATTATTATGACAGTACCTCCAGTGATTATTATGATAGTACCTCCAGTGATTATTATGATGGTACCTCCAGTGATTATTATGATAGTACCTCCAGTGATTATTATGATGGTACCTTCAGTGATTATTATGATGGTACCTTCAGTGATTATTATGATAGTACCTCCAGTGATTATTATGATAGTACCTCCAGTGATTATTATGATAGTACCTCCAGTGATTATTATGATAGTACCTCCAGTGATTATTATGATGGTACCTCCAGTGATTATTATGATGGTACCTCCAGTGATTATTATGATAGTACCTCCAGTGATTATTATGATGGTACCTCCAGTGATTATTATGATAGTACCTCCAGCGATTATTATGATGGTACCTCCAGTGATTATTATGATGGTACCTCCAGTGATTATTATGATAGTACCTCCAGCGATTATTATGATAGTACCCGTTTTTTGGGGATTGATGATGTGTTTTAGTTACATTATCCTTCATTGTCCCAAGTTACATTACTTTTAATTGAAGAAGTTCGAAGACATTATGGTTCAGTACCACAAGCCTTTTCTAACTGAGAGGATATTAATAAGCGCTGCAGTGCACTTCCTGTCCGAGAGTTAGGCTACCCTCCCTTCCCTCCCTCCCTCCCTTCCCTCCCTCCCTTCCTTCCCTCCCTCCCTCCCTCTCACTCCCTCCCTCCTCACCACAGTCTTCAATTCAGCTTGTTTCTTCTTTAGCTCAGCCAACACTTCATCATCATCTTCAACAGACTTAGCCTGTTTCAAAGAAATACCAAATTACATCTAATACATCCACAGCCCCTCCCATGATGCAGATATTGCATGACCACAGCTCCTCCCACAACTCACATAATCACACCCTCCTCCCACAACCCACATGACCACACCCTCCTCCCACAACCCACATGACCACACCCTCCTCCCACAACACCCACATGACCACACCTCTCACCTCACTTATGTCAAACAGGCCCAAGGCGACTAGCTCGTCTTTGATACGGCTCTCCAGTTTGTCTGAAGTCATAGAGGTTGGGGCGGGGCGAGTGGTTGGCATGGTGAACGACTTCCCTGATGAAGTGGGGTCATCAATAAAAGCCTGGGGATGAGAGCATAGCAAATTTGTCTTGAGTTATACACATGCATCACCTTCACACACATCACCCTCACATCACCTTCACACACATCCTCACATCACCTTCACACACATCATCCTCACATCACCTTCACACACATCATCCTCACATCACCTTCACACACATCATCCTCACATCACCTTCACACACATCATCCTCACATCACCTTCACACACATCATCCTCACATCACCTTCACACACATCATCCTCACATCACCTGCACACACATCATCCTCACATCACCTTCACACACATCATCCTCACATCCCCTTCACACACATCATCCTCACATCACCTTCACACACATCATCCTCACATCACCTTCACATACATCACCTTCACACACATCATCCTCACATCACCTTCACACACATCACCCTCACATCACCTTCACACACATCATCCTCACATCACCTTCACACACATCATCCTCACATCACCTTCACACACATCATCCTCACATCACCTTCACACACATCATCCTCACATCACCTTCACACACATCACCTTCACACACATCATCCTCACATCACCTTCACACACATCACCCTCACATCACCTTCACACACATCACCTTCACACACATCATCCTCACATCACCTTCACACACATCATCCTCACATCACCCTCACATCACCTTCACACACATCATCCTCACATCACCTTCACACATCATCCTCACATCACCTTCACACACATCATCCTCACATCACCTTCACACACATCATCCTCACATCACCTTCACACACATCATCCTCACATCACCTTCCCACACATCATCCTCACATCAACTTCACACACATCATCCTCACATCACCTTCACATACATCACCCTCACATCACCTTCACATACATCACCCTCACATCACCTTCACATACATCACCCTCACATCACCTTCACATACATCATCCTCACATCACCTTCACACACATCACCTTCACACACATCACCCTCACATCACCTTCACATACATCACCCTCACATCACCTTCACATACATCACCCTCACATCACCTTCACACACATCACCCTCACATCACCCTCACATACATCATCCTCACATCACCTTCACACACATCATCCTCACATCACCTTCACACACATCACCTTCACACACATCATCCTCACATCACCTTCACACACATCATCCTCACATCACCTTCACACACATCATCCTCACATCACCTTCACACACATCATCCTCACATCACCTTCACATACATCATCCTCACATCACCTTCACATACATCACCCTCACATCACCTTCACATACATCATCCTCACATCACCTTCACATACATCATCTCACATCACCTTCACATACATCATCCTCACGTCACCTTCACACACATCACCCTCACATCACCTTCACATACATCACCCTCACATCACCTTCACATACATCACCCTCACATCACCTTCACACACATCACCCTCACATACATCACCCTCACATCACCTTCACACACATCACCATACGTACACACCAAATGACCCATACTCACTGCAATAAGCCTCTGGGTCAGCGGTCCATACTCTCCCTTCCCATCCTTGCTGCTACTCTTAATGCCTTCCAGCTCTGCTTGTCTCAACAGTGCCTCTGCGGGGGAGGCGGCAATAAAGTGGGGCATCATATGGAGATTAATCATCAAACATAGTACACACACTCACATACCCAAACACACACACACACACACACACACATACCTGAGTCATCTCCCCATACTGAACTATCACAGTTTTCCTGAAGCAGTCTAGCGGCTTCACTGTGCTCATCAAGGAGATCCTCCAATGCCCATTTACGGGAGTAGTGCTGACCGAGTGATGGTATCAGGAAGTACTCATTGTCCTCATCAGACTTGGAGGGAGGAGAGTGAATTACACTCACACTTCTAAGCCCTCCCAAGATCACTCACACTTCTAAGCCCCTCCCAAGATCACTCACACTTCTAAGCCCTCCCAAGATCACTCACACTTCTAAGCCCTCCCAAGATCACTCACACTTCTAAGCCCCTCCCAAGATCACTCACACTTCTAAGCCCTCCCAAGATCACTCACACTTCTAAGCCCTCCCAAGATCACTCACACTTCTAAGCCCTCCCAAGATCACTCACACTTCTAAGCCCTCCCAAGATCACTCACACTTCTAAGCCCCTCCCAAGATCACTCACACTTCTAAGCCCCTCCTGAAGTAGTCTGATATCACTATCTGTAATTGGTGCACAGTATGGCTCCACCAGCTGCCAGAAACGATCAGGGACATCCCCCTTGGACCTATGGCTGGTCTTGGCACTCTCTATCGGCAGCTCTTCTGCACTTTCTGGTTTAGCTTGTTTCATTTTCCTGGCCCCACCTGTTGCTAGGGTTACCTCAGGCGTTTCCACCTTCTGTTTCTTGGGGGGCGGGTTAGGATCACTAGGAGGGGGAGGAGGCTTGGCCGAGCGAGGGGCGGAGTCTAGTGTGTCACTGTGTTTACGTCTGTATGGAGCAGGAAGACAAAGGTGATGAGGGGACAGTGGAGAGGGAAGGTGATGAGGGGACAGTGTGGAGAGGGAAGGTGATGAGTGGACAGTGTGGAGGGAAGGTGATGAGGGGATAGTGTGGAGGGAAGGTGATGAGGGGACAGTGTGGAGAGGGAAGGTGATGAGTGGACAGTGTGGAGAGGGAAGGTGATGAGTGGACAGTGTGGAGGGAAGGTGATGAGGGGACCAGTGTGGAGAGGGAAGGTGATGAGGGATAGTGTGGAGGGAAGGTGATGAGGGGATAGTGTGGAGAGGGAAGGTGACAAGTGGACAGTGTGGAGAGGGAAGGTGATGAGGGGACAGTGTGGAGAGGGAAGGTGATGAGTGGACAGTGTGGAGAGGGAAGGTGATGAGTGGACAGTGGAGAGGGAAGGTGATGAAGGGACAGTGTGGAGAGGGAAGGTGATGAGGGGACAGTGCGGAGAGGGAAGGTGATGAGGTATACTTGTGGTTCGGGAGAAGAACAGTTGGAACTGGATGGGAGGGGCATATGTCTACACGGGGCGCTTACTTCTTGTAGTCGCGTTTCACTTGCCACTCACTAAGTGCGCCTATTTCTGTTTCCAAGCAATGAATGTTGCTGCGGAGGTGCAACGAGCGGTAATACAAGTACAAGAAGGGAGGGGGGGGGGGGGGGGGGGGGGGGGGGGAGGGTTTGGTTGTAGCCCTAACTTCTCTATGCTGCTTTTCATGTGCAGTAGCTCCTTTTCAAGGGAGTCCAGCTGCGCCAATGTCACTGTGGAACCAAGGCATATCTCACATGTGCCCCGTCTTTCGAGAGCCACTACAACTGTCAATCACAGGGTCGCTGGGTGCTCACCTCCATGATCAAGAGCAGCCGTGTACGTCGGGCAGTGCTATATACAATTACGAAAGCGTTGCAGCTAGGATACCTCACGCGCAGCGTACGTACGTACCTCGATGTGATCCAAGTGTTTGAAGTCATGGTATTGGAGGGGGCAGGGCTGATACTAAATAACAGAACCTGTCAAGTAACTCGGCATGGCGTCAATTCGTGATGCTAACCTCAGCGGGAGAACTATCCAAGCTCATAGTGTTTCAAATGGTGCACACCAGATTAAGTTTACGTAATTTACGGAGTTTTAACTACGGCTGGGGCCGAGGCAGCTAAACTGTATCAGGGGTGTATGGAACGGCGCGCGCCGTATGCATTACGTCATTGTTATAGGCTCCAAAGTTAGAAATTAAATATTCATAGCTAAAGGGTGGTGACTAAGTCGCGATATTCGATGATGATATGAACAATGAGCGAACGCAACGAAACGTGCCTAAGTAACATGATAAGAGCAAAGAATTCCCTCCTCTTTTAGGTGTTTAATTGTTAGCCACGCCCGAAGTATGATTATTATAGCCCCTCCCCTTTGCCCCCCCCACCCCCCCCCCCCCCCCCTTGCAAAAAATTCTGGATCCGCCCCAGCCAATTGCATCGTCTCTCTTTTCACTCTTCGAAAGGCGCCACACTTTTCTTTTCTGCAAATGGCAGTCAGTCTGTCGGCAGCCAGTAAACGTATCGTTCTTTAATGTACATGTACGTATGTAGTGAGAGGCAGGCAGCCCATTGGCAGATGCCCGCGACGGGGCAGTAAGTAGTTACACCCAATGAAGCTATCAGTATGGAAGCCATATCGCTTCTCTTTCCAAAGCTGCAGCGTCCAAATGGTACAGGCTTTTCTCAGCAAAATAGTGACCAATTGCTCCCTCCAAAAACCTTAAACAGGTGTTACCTGATCTAGGCCGGCTATAATACGCTTGATAGCCATTGTAATGTCTATCTCCTTACTCTCCGTCATGAAGTGCATTTACTCTTCATTTCTAGACCATTCCTGTCTCCATCTGTATTCTGGTATATGGGCATGTGTGTGAACGTTTTTCATTACCTTTTTCTTTTCTTTGCATGTACATTATATCTCTAGTGGCTTGACAGGAGCGTTAAATTTTCTTCTTCCACTGCAGCATAGATAACTTCTATGATTACAGTAAGTCCCATGTGTGCTTAATTTTGATTCCTCGTGGGGCGGGGCCAAATCAATGAAAATGTATGCCCCGCCCCCGTACTCTTCCATAGTCACCTGACCATGGATTACGTATAATACGTGTTACACCATGGCTAAGTCGGCTGTAATCCCCTTGCTCAATTCGATAGTCGACGCGTGCCTGGTGTACGGGATTGACGAGACGTCAAAAGTCCTGGAGTTAGAAAACGTAAGCTGTGAGCAGCAGAAGCCATTCATTTGAGAATACACGTGATCGGTTGTGCAGAAAGTTATAGTATATATATCTAATTCCCTTTTCCCTCCTCATGTGGCGCAACAGAGCTTAGAATGGAAAGAGGGAACATTACTGCGTACAGACGTAAAGCTTCACTTCCTGCAGCTAATAGCCCCGGGTGTCGTGTATCCAGAAAGAACATTGGCACCAAACAATGACCTTCCGCAGAGCAACGCTCCACCTGTATCTCACTCGAAACAGGTCAAGGTTGAACACTTAGGGCTTACATGGGAAACCATTGAAACAGTCCACTGGTTCATCTATCCAGGTGTGTATACGCATGCATCGTATCGGTTTTTTTTTTTTTTTCCCCCCCATACTGATAAGACCATGTGGGCATCAATTAGGGCAGTATGCTAGTTACCTCCTTACGCAGAGGGTGCCCGCAACTCGCAGGAAGAGGTGCAGCCCACAGTGATACCCATGCTACTCACCAACATAGAAGGAACACACACCTATGCCTCAGGAATTCGCTTCTCTCGTCCATTTTTCATCCAGAAGGTAGGCTGTAGTGACCTTGGGTCAGTTCAGAGTACCTAAGGTAGGCTGTAGTGGCCTTGGGTCAGTTCAGAGTACCTAAGGTAGGCTGTAGTGACCTTGGGTCAGTTCAGAGTACCTAAGGTAGGCTGTAGTGACCTTGGGTCAGTTCAGAGTACCTAAGGTAGGCTGTAGTGACCTTGGGTCAGTTCAGAGTACCTAAGGTAGGCTGTAGTGACCTTGGGTCAGTTCAGAGTACCTAAGGTAGGCTGTAGTGGCCTTAGGTTAGTTCTTGAGCGTGTGATACTGTAACTGAATTTATTCCTCACATAGCCAGAGAATACACATATTTGCAAGTTGTACCCATGGAAGAAGACAGTCAGTGAGTCTGCTTTCTGTTGGCAGAGTGGTTCTAGTCATGCGTGTGTGTGTGTTTGTGTGTGTGTGTGTGTGTGTGTGTGTGTGTGTGTGTGTGTGTGTGTGTGTGTGTGTGTGTGTGTGTGTGTGTGTGTGTGTGTGTGTGGGTACAGAGGAACCTCCTGTTGATAGCAAGCTTTTCTACGTGCCCACCTGTATTGTGTTGATATCCAAACATCCATACTTCCAGTTCATGAAAGATGCTCTCTCTGGGTGAGTGGTGTGCTGGCTGGGAAGCAGTCATGTGACCTGGGTGGATGGGAGGGGGAGCAGTCATGTGACCTGGGTGGGGGGTGGGTGTGGGGGGGGGGCAGTCATGTGACCTGGGTGGATGGGATGGAGAACAGTCATGCGAGTCTTGGGTGGGTGGGAGGGGGAGCAGTCATGTGACCTGGGTGGGGGGGGGGGGGCAGTCATGTGACCTGGGTGGGGGTAGTCATGTGACAAAATGAAGTACATGTGCAGCAATAAATATGCACATGTGAGGTCGGTACCAAAGGTTTCCCCTTGTAGGTTTTTAGTTCACAAGTAAACGTATTCTGCCTGATGAGCTGGCCGTGCCAGAATGGCTCAAGCCATTATGGCACTCCAGCACATAAGGTTGTACAGGACATCATTCTTATGTTGATCATTTAATGCATTGATCCTATACCAAACTCTCCAATACTTCACTGCGGTGTTCAGTTTCACTGCGCAGAAGTGCTTTCAATAATATAATTATGCAGAAGTTTCTCTTTTCATTGTCTTAACTTTCTTGTTCAGATTGTTTCGTGTGATGGTGGAGGATGGGGACATTGGCGACTTCTGGGAATGTCTCCATTCCTTCATGCACAAGCTGTTCCTTGTCCCTTCTCCACCTCCTGATGGACAGCTTCCCATTGTAAGAAGACCCTGTGTGTGCATGCATCACTATTTGTATCACTTCTTCCTCCCCATACCTCTGCCGTCTCCTTTGGGGGTCACTCCTCCTACTCCCTTCGGGGGCCACTCCTCTCCCTACTTCTTTCGGGGGCCACTTCTCCCCCTACTTCCTTCGGGGGTCACTCCTCCCCTTATTTCTCCCTGCTCCTTCGGGGGTCACTCCTCCCCCTTCCCCTGGGGGGTCACCCACTTATATATGAACCATTAGCAAGTACTGTTGCCAGGGTTTCAATCACCGCTTCTCATCAGACCCCCAAAAGGAGGTAAGACCTGTTGTCACATGACATCACATGATCTGGTGTTATCCCACAATAGGTCTGTACCTGGACATACGGCTGCACTACCCTTTCCTTTCTCTGTCGGTCGACAACGTCTTAAAGGTGTTCACCGCTCTCATTCTGGAACAGAGGACTGTCTTCTTATCAACAAAGTTTCCACTACTGACGTACACCATACAGGCAAGGAGTGAATGCTTGTTCTTCCCTCCCCTCACCTCACCCCTCACTCTCACTCCCTCTCCTCCTCACTCCCTCTCCCCCTTACTCCCTCTCCCCCTCACTCCCTCTCCCCCTCACTCCCTCTCCCCTCACTCCTCACTCCTCACTCCCTCTCCCCCTCACTTCTCACTCCCTCTCCCCCTCACTTCTCACTCCCTCTCCCCCTCACATCTCACTCCCTCTCCCCCTCACTTCTCACTCCCTCTCCCCCTCACTTCTCACTCCCTCTCCCCCTCACTTCTCACTCCCTCTCCCCCTCACTTCTCACTCCCTCTCCCCCTCACTCCCTCTCCCCTCACTCCTCACTCCCTCCTCCCTCACTCCCTCTCCCCCTCACTCCTCACTCCCTCTCACTCCTCACTCCCTCTCCCCCTCACTCCTCACAGTGCTTTCTCTACTATCTCAACCCATTTGAGTGGCGCAGTCCTTGTGTGCCAATCCTGCCCCACCAAGTGCTGGAATACCTTGAGGCTCCGGGAGTGTACATCATGGGATGCCAGAGCAAGGTCAAGGAAACCTCAGAGTTCCAATCTGTAAGCGAGCTTCTCCCCACAGACCTCTGCACGTGCCCAACTTACCTGACCATCTGAATCCACTGCATTATCCAACTGCTTGATGCACTTTGCCCTCAACACCATTACCTCTTCCCCTTGTATTGTTGCCCCTCCCCTTTGTATTTTTGCCCCTCCTCTTGTATTTTGCCCCTCCCCCTTGTATTTTTGCCCCTCCCCCTTGTATTGTTGCCCCTCCCCCTTGTATTGTTGCCCCTCCCCCTTGTATTGTTGCCCCTCTCTCACACCTTACCTCATCTAATCTCTCTCACACTACAGTTAATTGATGTCGTGGTTGTTAACTTGGACACAGATCAGGTGATCTATCAGCAAATGGAGGTTGGAGCACTTCCAGCTTTACCCAAAGCTGCTGCAGATACCTTCAGAAAAAGGTCAGTTAATGTCATCCCTGCTCACCTTAACATCTTCCCTGCTCACCTTAACATCTTCCCTGCTCACCTTAACATCATCCCTGCTCACCTTAACATCTTCCCTGCTCACCTTAACATCTTTCCTGCTCACCTTAACATCATCCCTGCTCACCTTAACATCATCCCTGCTCACCTTAACATCATCCCTGCTCACCTTAACATCATTGTTGCTCAACCTAACATCATCCCTCAACCTATTTCACAGCTTCAAGTTGCTATCCAGAGCACACTTCACCATTGATGAGGCACATAGGTAATGCCCTGATGTGGTGTGTGTGTGTGTGTGTGTGTGTGTGTGTGTGTGTGTGTGTGTGTGTGTGTGTGTGTGTGTGTGTGTGTGTGTGTGTGTGTGTGTGTGTGTGTGTGTGCAGTTGGTATGTTATGTTGACATCATGCACTTGGTATGTAGGTTGTCTCCATCGTCAGCTGGTGAGGTACTGAAGGAGAGGGAGACATTTGAATATTTGAAGGATACAGAACTCAGCAGAAGTAAGTCTTTGCTTGGTACCTAATGAGCATGTCATTTATATGTCACCTGATGTCACCTGACAGTATTCTTGGAACTGATGGTCAACTTATTTGAGTATGTTGGTCTGGTGATATAGTACTGTAGTTGATCATCATTACATCCCATCATCATGATGACACCATCACCTCCACCACTACCCAATCACCTCCATCACAATCTATCACCTCCACCACCACCATCCCATCACCTCCTAACACGGCCCTCTATCTAGCTATTACTCAGATCAGCTTCAACACAGCAGAGCCAAGTATGATGAGATCATTAGCAAAACTGATCAGAAGGATCAGGACTTCTATAAAATGGTTAGTTGCCGACCAATTGTCAGGGGCTTACTCATCACTTCACATCCTTTTATGGAGTATTGGGGTAGCCTAACCCTTGCTGCTGGAAGGCTTAAAGTATTGGGGTAACCTAACCCTTGCTGCTGGAAGGCTTAAAGTATTGGGGTAGCCTAACCCTTGCCGCTGGAAGGTCTGAAGTATTGGGGTAGCCTAACCCTTGCTGCTGGAAGGTCTAAAGTATTGGGATAGCCTAACCCTTGCTGCTGGAAGGTCTAAAGTATTGGGGTAGCCTAACCCTTGCTGCTGGAAGGCTTAAAGTATTGGGGTAACCTAACCCTTGCTGCTGGAAGGCTTAAAGTATTGGGGTAGCCTAACCCTTGCTGCTGGAAGGTCTAAAGTATTGGGGTAGCCTAACCCTTGCTGCTGGAAGGCTTAAAGTATTGGGGTAGCCTAACCCTTGCTGCTGGAAGGCTTAAAGTATTGGGGTAGCCTAACCCTTGCTGCTGGAAGGCCTAAAGTATTGGGGTAGCCTAACCCTTGCTGCTGGAAGGCTTAAAGTATTGGGGTAGCCTAACCCTTGCTGCTGGAAGGCTTAAAGTATTGGGGTAGCCTAACCCTTGCTGCTGGAAGGCTTAAAGTATTGGGGTAGCCTAACCCTTGCCGCTGGAAGGCCTGAAGTATTGGGGTAACCTAACCCTTGCTGCTGGAAGGCTTAAAGTATTGGGGTAGCCTAACCCTTGCCGCTGGAAGGCCTGAAGTATTGGGGTAGCCTAACCCTTGCTGCTGGAAGGCCTGAAGTATTGGGGTAGCCTAACCCTTGCCGCTGGAAGGTCTAAAGTATTGGGGTAGCCTAACCCTTGCTGCTGGAAGGCCTGAAGTATTGGGGTAGCCTAACCCTTGCTGCTGGAAGGCCTGAAGTATTGGGGTAGCCTAACCCTTGCCGCTGGAAGGTCTAAAGTATTGGGGTAGCCTAACCCTTGCTGCTGGAAGGCCTGAAGTATTGGGGTAGCCTAACCCTTGCTGCTGGAAGGTCTAAAGTATTGGGGTAGCCTAACCCTTGCTGCTGGAAGGCTTAAAGTATTGGGGTAGCCTAACCCTTGCTGCTGGAAGGCTTAAAGTATTGGGGTAACCTAACCCTTGCTGCTGGAAGGCTTAAAGTATTGGGGTAGCCTAACCCTTGCCGCTGGAAGGCCTGAAGTATTGGGGTAGCCTAACCCTTGCTGCTGGAAGGTCTGAAGTATTGGGGTAGCCTAACCCTTGCTGCTGGAAGGCCTGAAGTATTGGGGTAGCCTAACCCTTGCTGCTGGAAGGTCTAAAGTATTGGGGTAGCCTAACCCTTGCTGCTGGAAAGCCTGAAGTATTGGGGTAGCCTAACCCTTGCTGCTGGAAGGCTTAAAGTATTGGGGTAGCCTAACCCTTGCTGCTGGAAGGCCTGAAGTATTGGGGTAGCCTAACCCTTGCTGCTGGAAGGCTTAAAGTATTGGGGTAGCCTAACCCTTGCTGCTGGAAGGCCTGAAGTATTGGGGTAGCCTAACCCTTGCTGCTGGAAGGCCTAAAGTATTGGGGTAGCCTAACCCTTGCTGCTGGAAGGCTTAAAGTATTGGGGTAGCCTAACCCTTGCTGCTGGAAGGCTTAAAGTATTGGGGTAGCCTAACCCTTGCTGCTGGAAGGCCTGAAGTATTGGGGTAGCCTAACTCTTGCTGCTGGAAGGCTTAAAGTATTGGGGTAGCCTAACCCTTGCTGCTGGAAGGCTTAAAGTATTGGGGTAGCCTAACCCTTGCTGCTGGAAGGCTTAAAGTATTGGGATAGCCTAACCTTTGCTGCTGGAAGGCCTGAAGTATTGGGGTAGCCTAACCCTTGCTGCTGGAAGGCTTAAAGTTGGAACATGTTGTACATCCGTCAGATAGTTATTGGTTTCCATCAGATTACTACTGAGATTACTACATGTACTGTACATGTAATGCCTCATTAATTTTTACTCCATGTGGGGAATGTGGGTACAAGGGGACTGTACCTTAGTGGGTACAAGGGGACTGTACCTTAGTGGGTACAAGGGGACTGTACCTTAGTGGGTACTAGGGGAATGTACCTTAGTGGGTACAAGGGGACTGTACCTTAGTGGGTACAAGGGGACTGTACCTTAGTGGGTACAAGGGGACTGTACCTTAGTGGGTACTAGGGGACTGTACCTTTAGTGGGTGTTTGAAAGGCCCATGATAAATTTGAGGTGGACAGCAAGTTAGTGTAGTGTGCTTGCATGCATGTGCTTGTGTGTGTGCCATGTGATTGTGTGTGTGCCATGTGCTTGTGTGTGTGCCATGTGATTGTGTGTCATGTGCTTGTGTGTGTGCCATGTGATTGTGTGTGTGCCATGTGATTGTGTGTGTCATGTGCTTGTGTGTGTGTCATGTGATTGTGTGTGTGTCGTGATTGTGTGTCATGTGATTGTAGTGTATTTGTGCGTATGCATGTCGTATCAGCCTTTAACCCTTTGACCTCTAGGCTTGTAACACAGATATGTTCTCTGGGTTCTGCCAATGTCGTCACAGAGGCACACAGAGAGGAGAGTTTGCAGTTTTGGCAGAACGGATGAGAAGGGAGAAGAGAAAAAAGCTAACCCTGACTACCCTAGAGGCCTCAACAACCGTACCTTCATTGAGGTGTGTTTAGAGTGGTTATTGAAGCTGGGCTGGTGTATGTATGCATGTGTGTGTGTGAGTGTGTGTGTGTGTGTGTGTGTGTGTGTATGTATACATGTATGTATGTACCATTAAAAGCTGCAGCATCTATTTGGAACTAAAACCACTTGTGTCAAAGGTTTGGATACTATCCATAGAAATACCAGCACCGTTGTAAGGGTGGTTGAAGGTTGCACAACAATTGATGATTGCAATCCAAAAACCTGGAGATGCCAGGGTTATGTCGTTATGACGGTGCTGCTGTTTTTGTGGGGGGTATTCATGTTTGTCGTCCCAAACAGATACCGTTATGTATATATTGGTGTGTAGCTTCACAACACTGCTACCATACCATGTAGGCACTCTGCTTCTGCTCCTGGCGGGGATATATTAAGTTCTATGTCTTTGACAACTCCTAGTGCCGTGGCGATGGAAAGCACGCACACAGTACAGCCATCCCAGCAGCTGTATGAACCTTCCCAGTCTGATCAGTCTGTATTTGAACTGCCATCATTGGTAGCTGGTGTGGACAGAGGTGGGCCTCACATGGTCACATGATCCATGGTGCTAGTCATATGACTTTGTGTATGTGTTGTCATCTCTTTTATAGCTGCCTTCATTAGGAGTGCTATCGACACATTGGAGGAGCTGTGTGTGGTTAGGACTACTCATCATTCTTTGCAGCTTGATAATTTCCCTCCCTCCTCCTCCCTTCTCCCTTCTCCCTCCATCCTCCTCCATTCTCCCTCCATCCTCCCCCCTTCTCCCTCCATCCTCCCCTCTCCCTCCATCCTCCCTCCCTCCTCCCCTCTCCCTCCCTCCTCCCCTCTCCCTCCCTCCTCCCCTCTCCCTCCCTCCTCCCCTCTCCCTCCCCTCTCCCTCCCTTCTCCCCTCTCCCTCCATCCTCCCTTCTCCCTCCATCCTCCTCCCCTCTCCCTCCATCCTCCCTCCCACCTCCCCTCACCCTCCCTCCTCCCCTCACCCTCCCTCCTCCCCTCACCCTCCCTCCTCCCCTCACCCTCCCTCCTCCCCTCTCCCTCCCCTCTCCCCTCTCCCTCCCTCCTCCCCTCTCCCTCCCTCCTCCCCTCTCCCTCCATCCTCCTCCCCTCTCCCTCTCCCTCCATCCTCCCCTCTCCCTCCATCCTCCTCCCTCCTTCTCCCCTCTCCTATCTCTTTCCTTTCAGAACAAGAAGGACAAGAAGCTATCAGCCCCCAGTGTGTGCCTTTTAGGGTTCTATAAGATTGCACAAGGAAATATCATTGGGGTACGTCCAATATTTTCATCCATCCCTACATGATCACTCTCTCCCCTTACAGGGTTGTGATGACCTGTTTGATATACTTAGAAGGCTTGACATTCACTTGGTACCAGGTCCAAGGTTTGTGTGTGAAGACATCTTTATCTATTTATTATGATGCAAACCAACTGTCCCCATACCACGCCCACACCAAAACACCCAACTGTCCCCATTCCACACCCAACTGTCCCCATTCCACACCCAACTGTCCCCATTCCACAGTATAATTGCTCTTCTGAAGCCATACATTGCCACAATGGATAAGGAGTTCAAGTCTCGCTCATATTTCTCTGAACTGTTCAGCAAGTGTAACAGGGTCAGTGGACTGGGGACTAGCTTTTATAAAGTTTATAATAGTAATACTCTGTTAGGTGGTCTCTAGCCGCCATTCAGGGGAGAGCCAGTCAGCCATCAGGCTCACCAACAAACTGCCCACTAGTCCACTGGGTAACTCATCCCTCACCCCACCCATTGCCACACCCCCATTACCACACCCTTTACTCCACCCATTGCCACACACCCATTACCACACCCTTACTCCACCCATTGCCACACACCCATTACCACACCCTTACTCCACCCATTACCACACCCTTACTCCACCCATTACCACACCCTTACTCCACCCATTACCACACCCTTACTCCACCCATTGCCACACACCCATTACCACACCCTTACTCCACCCATTGCCACACCCCCATTACCACACCCTTACTCCACCCATTGCCACACCCTTACTCCACCTATTGCCACACCCCCATTACCACACCCTTTACTCCACCCATTGCCACACACCCTGGTCCCCGCTGCTTTAGGACTCACGGAGTTCTTGCAGATAGTGAAGCAGAATAACTTGGTGAGTGACAACGACTCGGCTACCAGCCTGCACTACATCCTGGCAGAGGGGCGGTCCTCAAGTGAGCCCCTCCCACCTGGTGGTTATGGGACCACCATGCCCCTCCCCTTTCCCTCCTTCTTCAGGCCTTGCACCAGAAGGTTTTGCCAATTTCTATGAAACGTGGAAGGCAGTACGTACTCAGTGGGAGGGGCCAGTGGGAGGGGCATGCTTCATTGGTATGTTTGCCTAGGTGAACAGTGAGATCAAACGTATGACTGAACTGCTTGGTCAGCTGGAGAGGACTGATAGAGCTAACCATGAGGTGTGGCATGGAGTCCTTCATGCTCCACCCTCTCATGTTTTCACTCTCTCCCCCTCCCCTCCCTCCTCCCCTCCCTCCTCCTCCCCTCCCTCCTCCTCCCCTCCCTCCTCCCTCCTCCCCTCCCTCCTCCCTCCTCCCTCCACGTCTTTAGGTTGTATTGGCTGTGTCAGATCCAGTCAAGTCCTCTTTTGCTTCACAAGGACAGCTGGTAATCACCACATACCGGTAAGTTATTGTATTCACATTAAGCCTAAATTTGAGTACATGTCATTCATTGATGCTCTGAATGTGGGGGTGGGGCTTGGCATGTGAGGGATTTTCATAATCCCAAATATTAGGTTCAGTGTTTAAAAGCCATGTGTACGAAGTCACTGTCAGCAGTAAGGCTAAGGGTTAACAGTCAGCAGTAAGGCTAAGGGTTAACTGTCAGCAGTAAGGCTAAGGGTTAACTGTCAGCAGTAAGGCTAAGGGTTAACTGTCAGCAGTAAGACTAAGGGTTAATAGTAAGTTACATCAGGGTGTGGCCAGGTCACTTGAGACCAATGTCCATATATTGCTTTTACTTGCTATCACAACACCTCCCTCCCTCTCTCTCCCTCTCCCTCCTCCATCTCCCTCCCCCTCCCTCCTCCCCTCTCCATCCAGGGTTTTGATCGTCACACCATACAGGGTGTACTCTTTTGCAGACTTACGCAAAAAATTTCGATTTGAGAAGTACGATGTGCGATCAGGCTTGTTGAGTGGTACAAGGTTACCTGCCATCAGAGCTGAGCTAATGGAGTCTGTTGATGTTGGTACGGACCTGCATGGTTACCCTGTGGAGAAGTGTATTTACTTGTATGTATGTATGTATGTATGTATGTATGTATGTATGTATGTATGTATGTATGTATGTATGTATGTATGTGTGTGTGTGTGTGTGTGTGTGTATGTATGTATGTACGTACGTACGTATGTACGCATGCATGCATGCATGTATGTATGTATGTATGTATGTATTTATGTATGTATGTGTGTGTATGTATGTATGTACGTACGTACGTATGTCCGCATGCATGCATGCATGTGTGTATGTATGTATGTATGTATGGATGTATGTACTCGCAGATATCACCATGAAGCGTCGGCACATCTCTGGTGACATCTATGTCACATTTGCAACACCATGGGAACAGGAAGGTTGGCTTAAGATGATTGCCGAGATGCAGAGAGGCCTGGACATATGCAAGGGTATGGAAGGGGGAGGAGGAAGAAGGGGCGGAGCCTCGTTGAGCTAGCCAATCTCATGTGTGCACTCTATCATCGCCCTTAGCACGAAGGGACCCCCAACTCATAGAGCTGGCCCAAACTCGTGTCACCCTCTGTAGTGTCATTTTGCAGTGTGGGGTACTTGAACGATGTAGCTGTTCAGCCCACCGGACCAAACTCCTTCTGGTAAGACTTCTGAGGGAGCTAGACCTTCCCCTGAAGGGGGCTAGACCTTCCCCTGAAGGGGGCTAGATCTCCCCCTGATAGAGGCTAGACCTCCCCCTGATAGAGACTAGACCTTCCCCTGAAGGGGGCTAGACCTCCCCCTGATAGAGACTAGACCTCAACAAATGGCATTACTCCCTTTAGAAACTGATGACATTGCAATCCAAAAATGAGGAGGAGATCACGGAGATAAGCACTGGCCTAACTGTGGACGTTAGTGACCTCTTGTGTGTGTGCAGAGACACAGCTCTCATGTTATCCTCCCCCCTCTCTCCCTCTCCCTCCTCCCCACCTCCCTCTCTCCCTCTCCCTCCTCCCTCTCCCTCCTCCCTCTCCCTCCTCCCTCCCCCTCCTCTTCTCTCCCTTTCCTCCCCCCGCCTCCCTCTCCCTCCTCCCTCTCCCTCCTCCCTCTCCCTCCTCCCTCTCCCTCCTCCCTCCCCCTCCTCTCCCTCTCCCTCCTCCCCACCTCCCTCTCTCCCTCTCCCTCCTCCCTCTCCCTCCTCCCTCTCCCTCCTCCCTCCCCCTCCTCTTCTCTCCCTTTCCTCCCCCCACCTCCCTCTCCCTCCTCCCTCTCCCTCCTCCCTCTCCCTCCTCCCTCCCCCTCCTCTCCCTCTTCCTCCTCCCCAGTCTCTGCAGTACCGTATCAACCCCTGCTCACAAGAAGCCCAGACACAGTCTGTGGAGTCCATCCTGTACATACCCTCAGGTTAGGGGAGGAGATCCTCCCCCTCCCCTTCCATTACGTCTCCTCCTCCCCATCCAGCTGAGCCTGCCGATGGTCTTGGGAAGCTATGGATAGGTCTGGTAAGTGATGCCTGACCCCCTGTGGCCATGTGTGAGTGTCCTGACCACAGGGAAATGGACGCCTCAAAGTTTATGATATGGAGCACAGATGTTTTGAGTCGGATATCAACATCACAGAGTCACGGTGTGGGAAAAGCGTTAGGCTGGTGGGTGTGGCTGGTGGGTGTGGCTGTGAAGCACTAACTGTACTTCTTTGTCCCCCTCCTCCCCTCCCTACCCCTCCTCCCCTCCCTACCCCCTCCTCCCCTCCCTACCCCTCCTCCCCTCCCTAGTCTTGCCTGCTGTTGGTGAAGCAGCACGTATGGGTTGGCTCACTAGCTAGCAGTATACATATCATGGATGCCGAGACTGTGTGCCGTGAGTAGAGAGAGGGAGAGAGGGAGAGAGGGAGAGGGAGAGAGGGAGAGGGAGAAGCATGTCCTTGGGAGGCAATCACTGCACAAGGTGGTCACTGCTGTTTGACCATTAACAGATGTGTCACAGCTCTCATATCTGGAAGACACTCCAAGAGGCATGGTTCTGAGCAAGTCTGAACCACAGTAAGTGGGTGTGGCCTGCGTGAGATTCACTACCTCAGGTATAATGCCCAACACTTCTGTTGCATTCTGTTAAAAGGCTCTGTTTTAATTGAACCAATACCTGCGAAATAAAACCAGACTAATAGGAGTGGGGCTTTCTGAGTGGGACTGTTCAGTTATTGCTTCCCTTGTGGTCTTGCATATGCCTCACGTCTCTTACCCCTTCACCATTTCCTCACCTCATTCTGATGTCCCCCCACACCTCCATATCTTCCCCTTCTGGGATGGTGGGACTTTTCAAGTGGGACCTTCTGATGCTCTCTAGTAGTTATAACCTTACATCATAGGGGTGAGAGGTTATAACCTTACATCATAGAGGGAGAGGTTATAACCTTACATCATAGGGGTGAGAGGTTATAACCTTACATCATAGAGGGAGAGGTTATAACCTTACATCATAGGGGTGAGGGGTTATAACCTTACATCATAGGGGTGAGGGGTTATAACCTTACATCATAGGGGTGAGAGGTTATAACCTTACATCATAGGGATGAGAGGTTATAACCTTACATCATAGGGGTGAGAGGTTATAACCTTACATCATGGAGGTGAGAGGTTATAACCTTACATCATAGGGTGAGAGGTTATAACCTTACATCATAGGTTATAACCTTACATCATAGAGGTGAGAGGTCATAACCTTACATCATAGGGGAGAGGTTATCACCTTACATCATAGGGGGAGAGGTTATGATTACTGTAACCTTCAGACTAGATTACAACTTTCATGCTGTCTCCCCATCTTTACACGCTACTACAGACGTGTGTGGATACTGCTGTTAAATGGTGTTCTGTTGGCTTATGACCCAGAGACCCGTACTAGAACAGCTAAGGTAAATGTGTGTGTGTGTGTGATGTGTATGTATGTGTGATGTGTGTCTGTGTGATGTGTATGTGTGTGTGTGATGTGTATGTGATGTGTGTGTATGTATGGTGTGTATGTGTAATGTGTGTATGTGTGATGTGTCTGTGTGTGTGTAATGTGTGTGTATGTGTGATGTGTGCTCATGTGACCTAGAGCCCCTAGTGTGATTGCCTTCTACCGTTCTGCTTCCATTAGCTGCAAATATCTAACATGTCTCCTCGCGTCACCTGCACCTGCTTCACCATTGCTGATGACTTCTTGTGGGTGGGCACTAATCAGGGAACCATTGCCATCCTGGACACGCAGAAGGGAGTGGAGGTGTCGTCCATCAACCTTGCTACCCCTGACACTTCACACTGTCAGGTGGAGATTAAGGACATTGCAATCTCTGCACAGAATCAGGTTGGCCATCTTTGATGTTCCCATGGCATTGGCATGACCACACCTCCTCTTGACAGATATGGTGTAGTATCCACACTGTTCCTCGCACACCAAAGTCAGACTATGTGGCTGTCATTGACCAGGCTTCGCATGAGGTTGTCTACAGACATTATGACCTCAACGGTAGGGTGTCAGTTATTGTCCCAGTCCAATCCACGGTACATGTTCCATACTGGTTCCACATGGAGACTCATAAGATCCTTTGTTTTCCAGATGTGGTGTGGAACCAAGACGGGAAAGCTGTATATTTTTAACACTGATCTTGGCATGTATACTAAGCATCAGGTACGGGTGTGTGTGCTGTGGGTGTGGCCTCCTTGTAGCATCCTGTCCCCACCATAGGCTGCACCCAGGTGTCTTGCGGCTCACGATGACTTCATACGTACCATTGCCGTCTGTGGAGAGGGGTTTGTTGTCAGTGGGAGTGGCTCCAAAGATGGCCACGTTGCTGTTTGGAAAGTGGACATTATGCCCTGGTGATGGGATGGTGATGGGATGGTGACGTGATGGTGATGGTTTTAAACATTTCTCTAGTAGTGCTCAATGTTGTGATTGTCAATGACTACAAATTTTTAGTATGTATACATGTTGATAATGTTTGTACTGAAAGATGAGGATTATGTACTGGGGACCAGATGTGTGCTACAAGTGGTTCCTCTTCTCCTGCACTGATGGGCCTGGGCACTCTCAGATGGGCCTGGGCACTCTCCTGCACTGATGGGCCTTGGCATTCAAACCACAAGTCTAGCCTCTCTATGAAATGGAGCCAGGCTTACTGTAGCCACCAATGGGGCCAGGCTTACTGTAGCCACCAATGGAGCCAGGCTTACTGTAGCCACCAATGGAGCCAGGCTTACTGTAGCCACCAATGGAGCCAGGCTTACTGTAGCCACCAATGGGGCCAGGCTTACTGTAGCCACCAATGGAGCCAGGCTTACTGTAGCCACCAATGGAGCCAGGCTTACTGTAGCCACCAATGGAGCCAGGCTTACTGTAGCCACCAATGGAGCCAGGCTTACTGTAGCCACCAATGGAGCCAGGCTTACTGTAGCCACCAATGGAGCCAGGCTTACTGTAGCCACCAATGGAGCCAGGCTAACTGTAGCCACCAATGGGACCAGGCTTACTGTAGCCACCAATGGGACCAGGCTTACTGTAGCCACCAATGGGGCCAGGCTTACTGTAGCCACCAATGGAGCCAGGCTTACTGTAGCCACCAATGGGGCCAGGCTTACTGTAGCCACCAATGGAGCCAGGCTTACTGTAGCCACCAATGGAGCCAGGCTTACTGTAGCCACCAATGGGGCCAGGCTTACTGTAGCCACCAATGGAGCCAGGCTTACTGTAGCCACCAATGGGGCCAGGCTTACTGTAGCCACCAATGGAGCCAGGCTTACTGTAGCCACCAATGGAGCCAGGCTTACTGTAGCCACCAATGGGGCCAGGCTTACTGTAGCCACCAATGGAGCCAGGCTTACTGTAGCCACCAATGGGGCCAGGCTTACTGTGGCCACCAATGGGGCCAGGCTTACTGTGGCCACCAATGGAGCCAGGCTTACTGTAGCCACCAATGGAGCCAGGCTTACTGTAGCCACCAATGGGGCCAGGCTTACTGTAGCCACCAATGGAGCCAGGCTTACTGTAGCCACCAATGGGGCCAGGCTTACTGTAGCCACCAATGGAGCCAGGCTTACTGTAGCCACCAATGGAGCCAGGCTTACTGTAGCCACCAATGGGGCCAGGCTTACTGTAGCCACCAATGGGGCCAGGCTTACTGTAGCCACCAATGGGGCCAGGGTTACTGTAGCCACCAATGGAGCCAGGCTTACTGTAGCCACCAATGGGGCCAGGCTTACTGTAGCCACCAATGGAGCCAGGCTTACTGTAGCCACCAATGGAGCCAGGCTTACTGTAGCCACCAATGGGGCCAGGCTTACTGTAGCCACCAATGGGGCCAGGCTTACTGTAGCCACCAATGGGGCCAGGCTTACTGTAGCCACCAATGGGGCCAGGGTTACTGTAGCCACCAATGGAGCCAGGCTTACTGTAGCCACCAATGGGGCCAGGCTTACTGTAGCCACCAATGGAGCCAGGCTTACTGTAGCCACCAATGGAGCCAGGCTTACTGTAGCCACCAATGGGGCCAGGCTTACTGTAGCCACCAATGGGGCCAGGGTTACTGTAGCCACCAATGGAGCCAGGCTTACTGTAGCCACCAATGGGGCCAGGCTTACTGTAGCCACCAATGGAGCCAGGCTTACTGTAGCCACCAATGGAGCCAGGCTTACTGTAGCCACCAATGGAGCCAGGCTTACTGTAGCCACCAATGGGGCCAGGCTTACTGTAGCCACCAATGGGGCCAGGGTTACTGTAGCCACCAATGGAGCCAGGCTTACTGTAGCCACCAATGGGGCCAGGCTTACTGTAGCCACCAATGGGACCAGGCTTACTGTGGAGGTTCTTGTTACCGTCAAGGTCATTGTGCCTACAACACAACCACACCTATTGACCTGGTGTCAAGGGACCAAAGGAATAGTATTCATCAACCTTGTCATGTTCTGGTGTGTGGACTGGGGACTAGATGTGTGTACGCTTGTACTGGGGACCCTATTGGACTGGGGACCAGATGTGTGTACGCTTGTACTGGGGACCCTATTGGACTGGGGACCAGATGTGTGTACGCTTGTACTGGGGACCCTATTGGACTGGGGACCAGATGTGTGCATGCTTGTACTGGGGACCCTATTGGACTGGGGACCAGATGTGTGCATGCTTGTACTGGGGACCCTATTGGACTGGGGACCAGATGTGTGCATGCTTGTACTGGGGACCCTATTGGACTGGGGACCAGATGTGTGCATGCTTGTACTGGGGACCCTATTGGACTGGGGACCAGATGTGTGCATGCTTGTACTGGGGACCCTATTGGACTGGGGACCAGATGTGTGTACGCTTGTACTGGGGACCCTATTGCTAACATCTGGCTTGACTTATTCATATTGCTCTTCTACGTCTGGGGACCAGATCAAGCAAATGTGCATAGTACGTGGGTATCCAAGGGGTTAAAGTAAGCACTATAGCAAAGAAAACATCCCCCTTGTGTAACCTACATTTCCAGGTGCTTATATAGAAGCAGTGCGTCAACATGTGCACGTGTGTGTTGTTTGGATGCGTTCACCTATTTTCATATATTTTTGCATACCAAGTACTGTACACACCACCCAGTGCAGGGGCCCTGGCATTTGACCACACCCACGTGAACCATTTGACCACACCCATGTGAACCATTTGACCACACCCATGTGAACCATTTGACCACACCCATGTGAACCATTTGACCACACCCATGTGAACCATTTGACCACACCCATGTGAACTATTTAATTGACCACACCCATGTGAACCGTTCAAACACATCAGAGAACACCTTTGCTTTGGTGTATGGCCAGATGTTATGACAGTAGAGACATATGTCAGCCTTGTATTCCCCACCCTACACCATGGACCACTGGTAAGGTTATATAGTGTGGGGGCAACGAATCCTGTGAAACTGACTGTACTTTTATAAATAGATGGCTGCAAGAATGGTTACCCAGCCATGTTATGACACATTCCCCGGGGTGTTGTTTTGAAACGCAGTTCTTGTTTACATCCTTACTGATTACAGGTGGCTCAACACACACCTACACCAGTCCCATGCATTGGCCGGCCACCCCTTCCCAACATATGTGCCATTAAAAGTTATTATGTTAATAAAAGTTGAATGTTGCCATGGGTTTGTCACGGCAACCATCATGAAATAGTACCACATCCGATGGACCTCCAATGGGCACACACATGTATGAGCAGCATCACAGCAAGCCATCTGCTGCTCTCATTCTGAGAAGTGCCAGTCCTGTCTACACATGGGGCAGTGCTGATGCATCTCCTGCGCTGCCAACCACTTGAGGATACAATGCATGTGGAAGCTATGTCGACAGTGACCAGATACTGCACACACACACACACACACACACACACACACACACACACACACACACACACACACATATAGGCAATCTATAAAGGTTCATGTGACGTCATTTATGCACCTCTTACCCAAAGGACAGTCATCCCCGGGGATCTTGCAGTCCGGACAGCAGCCGTCAAATGGCAGCCGACAAATTCCACACTCTGTTTCGTCGTTCACTATCCATTTCCAAATGGCCACGGCCGTCCAACGTTGTACCCGAACCTTCATCTCGTCACCTAATTACCTGCGACGCGTACCCAGACCGTCTAGAATAGCATGCAATTTATTTTAATGAATAACCATAAATCATGACGGAGCTGGATGAGCAGAACGAAGGCCAATTGCCAACCGACCTGGAGATTAGCACGGAGATTGTGGAGAAGATGCACGCGACCATTGCAGAGGGGTGTCTGGACCTCAATGACGACGATGTCGCGTACGTGCTATTCGACAGGACGGAGAGTCCACAGGTGGTGAAGAAGGTGGGTGGTGATGCGACCGAGGAGGTGGACAACAGCTATGAGAGGAGCCGCCAACGTAGCATTCAGGTGTCTCGAAGCATTAGTTTGACTGGGTCCGTGAATGACCTACAAAGGTAGACGGCCGGGCAACATACTTCCCACGCGTTAAATTTTATAACTACCCCCCTCCCCTCCCCTCCCTCCCCTCCCCTCCCCTCCCCTCCCTTCCCCTCCCCTCCCTTCCCCTCCCCTGTGGGTACCTCAAGTGAGCTGTGGAGCGACCGACCGGAGAAGCCAGTGAAGCTCAAAATGCGCGCGGAAGGCGCGGGCTCCGACCGAGCGGAGACGGTGGTGGAGTTGTTTGAGAGGATAGTGGTGGGGTACGGAGAGCATGTCGCCCTGAAGGCAAAGAGGGGAGGGGAATGGCGTAACTGGACGTACCGTGCGTACTTTGAGGAGTCCTCGGTCGTAGCCAAGGCATTTATTGAGGTACGTACGCCAAGACGATACGGTCAATTAAAAAATCATCTTCCGCCCGCGCAGCTTGGGCTCGAGCCTTACCACGCTGTGTGCATTCTAGGCTTCAACTCCCCCGAGTGGCACATCGCGTACATGGGAGCAGTTATGGCTTGGTGGGTGAGGGGGGCGGGGCAGAGCATTGAGCGCGTTATTCTATCACCACACGCAGCGGGCTTCCGGTGGGAATGTACACCAGCAGTACCCCGGAGACATGCTACTCCATAGCCAGAGAATGTCAGGCCAATATCATTATTGTGGACAGCGACACCCAGCTACACAAGATAATGCAGGTGTGTGTTGTGTGTGTGTGTGTGTGTGTGTGTGTGTGTGTGTGTGTGTGTGTGTGTGTGTGTGTGTGTGTGTGTGTGTGTGTGTGTGTGTGTGTGTGCATGCGTGTGTGTGTGTGTGTGTGTGATTGCTAGTAGCGTGATGCTGTTTATGGTGAGGGTGTGTTGGTGTTTAAGGTTCAGAAGGTGTGTTGGTGTTTAAGGTGAAGGTGTGTTGATGTGTAAGGTGAGGGGTGGTGGTGTGTAAGGTGAGAGTGTGATGGTTTGTCACCTTTGTGTCCTCAGATAAGAGACCAGTTGCCTGACCTGAAGGCTGTGGTTGTGTATTCCAAAGATGTACCTAACAAGAGCTCTGATCTTACTGATGTGAGTATACTATAAGTATACTGTGATATCCTAACATCCTCCCTTTCTTCCAGTGGAGAAGCCTGTTGTTACAGGGACATGCGTGTGGTGACAATATCCTGAAGCAAAGGATAGCCATGTTGAGTCCTGATAAGTGCTGCACAATCATCTACACAGTATGTGTGCCCAGCCATTGGTGTGTGCTCAGCCATTGGTGTGTGTGCCCAGCCATTGGTGTGTGTGTGTGTGCCCAGCCATTGGTGTGTGCCCAGCCATTGGTGTGTGTGTGCCCTACACAGTGTGTGTGCCCAGCCATTGGTGTGTGCCCAGCCATTGGTGTGTGCCCTACACAGTGTGTGTGTCTTGCCATTGGTGTGTGCCTTACACAGTGTGTGTGTCTTGCCATTGGTGTGTGCCTTACACAGTGTGTGTGTCTTGCCATTGGTGTGAGCCCTACACAGTGTGTCTTGCCATTGTTGTATCGTGATTGCACATTTTGCTGCTGTAAGCCATTTTAACAATGAGATGCTTACTATAGTAATGACGTGTGTGTTTCCTGTTCCTGTCCATGATACAGGTATAGCTGTAGTACATGTGTAGTGCTGGTGTGCCTGTAGTGCTGGTGTGCCTGTAGTGCTGGTGTGCCTATAGTGCTGGTGTGCCCGTAGTGCTGGTGTGCCTATAGTGCTGGTGTGCCCGTAGTGCTGGTGTGCCTGTAGTGCTGGTGTGCCTATAGTGCTGGTGTGCCCGTAGTGCTGGTGTGCCTGTAGTGCTGGTGTGCCTGTAGTGCTGGTATGCTTGTAGTGCTGGTGTGCCTGTAGTGCTGGTGTGCCTGTAGTGCTGGTGTGCCTGTAGTGCTGGTGTGCCTGTAGTGCTGGTGTGCCTGTAGTGCTGGTGTGGCCGTAGTGCTGGTGTGCCTGTAGTGCTGGTGTGCCTGTAGTGCTGGTGTGCCTGTAGTGCTGGTGTGCCCGTAGTGCTGGTGTGCCTATAGTGCTGGTGTGCCTGTAGTGCTGGTATGCTTGTAGTGCTGGTGTGCCCGTAGTGCTGGTGTGGCTGTAGTGCTGGTGTGCCTGTAGTGCTGGTGTGCCTGTAGTGCTGGGGTGCCTGTAGTGCTGGTGTGCCTGTAGTGCTGATGTGCCTGTAGTGCTGGTATGCCTGTAGTGCTGGTGTGGCTGTAGTGCTGGTGTGCCTGTAGTGCTGGTGTGCCTGTAGTGCTGGTGTGCCCGTAGTGCTGGTGTGCCTGTAGTGCAGGTGTGCCTGTAATGCTGGTGTGCCTGTAGTGCTGGTGTGCCTGTAGTGCTGGTGTGCCTGTAGTGCTGGTGTGCCTGTAGTGCTGGTGTGCCTGTAGTGCTGGTGTGCCTGTAGTGCTGGTGTGCCTGTAGTGCTGGTGTGCCTGTAGTGCTGGTGTGCTTGTAGTGCTGGTGTGCCTGTAGTGCTGGTGTGCCTGTGTAGCTGCATATTGTTGTTGGTTATGACAATACCTCATGTATGCTCATCTCTCTCCTGCCCCCTCCCCCTCCCTCCCCTGCCCCCTCTCCTGCCCCCTCCCCTCTCCTTTCCCCTCCCTCCCCTCTTGCCCCTCCCTCACCTCTCCTGTCCCCTCTTTCCCCTCTCCCCCTCCCTCCCCCTTCCTGTCCCTCTCCTCTTCCCTCCCTCTCTCCTGTCCCCCCCTCCCCCTTCCTCATAGTCAGGGACCTCTGGCAAGCCAAATGGAGTTATGATAAGCCATGACAATGTAAGACCAAGTGATCGTATGTGTAGCACATCTCATATCACATTATACCATTTATGGTCATATCACATCACCATATATGGTCATACATATACCATGTATATGGTCCTACTACCAGTTCACTTGGATGTCCAAGCGTTCCTGTCACTACATGAACACCACACCAGGCCAAGAACAGATCATCAGCTACTTGGCTCTCAGCCATGTGGCCACTCAGCTCATGGACATACACACCATCCTGGCGTGTGCGGGGACGGTGTGGTACGCCCAACCTGATGCCATGAAGGGGTCTCTCTACCACACCTTGAAGGAGGTCAGACCGACCTTATTCCTTGGAGTGCCCAGGTGTGTTGTGGGTGGGGCATGATCACATAATTGTTTGCTGTGTTCCGTTGCAATCATGCGACAGCATGATGTCATCATGATGTCATCATGTCTTGCTATTCTGCCATATGACTAGGGTATGGGAAAGAATAGCAGAAGCCATGCAACTGCTGGCCCGGGACAGTGGCGGGCTAACAAGGAAGATCTCATCATGGGCCAAAGGTGTTGGACTGAAGGCAAACCTTTCCAAACAACAGCCAGGGTGAGATCATCCTGACATTAGATTACTGGCATAATTTTTGTGCTCTTCAGGAAGGAGGCACTGCCTGTGGGATGGTCCTTAGCTAACTGGCTGTTCTTTAAAAAAGTCAGGAAGGCACTGGGCCTTGATCGCTGTCACTTCCCTATCACTGGAGCTGCTCCAATCACGTCAGATGTACTGGACTATTTCATGAGTATCAATATACCCATACATGAAATGTATGGGATGAGTGAAACCACTGGTAGCTATGGAAACCAATGTGGCTATTTGATTATACCCCTTCCCTCCTCCCCAGGCCCTACCACTGTGACAACAGCAGAAAACATACGTTACAGGTCAAGTGGGCGTGTCATAGACGGAGCAGAAGTGATGATCAAAGACCCAGATGGGGAAGGTGTTGGTGAGGTGTGTGAAGCAACATTATGTGTAACAATACATGCAAAAATCCAGCACACAAGTATATACCCCACCCCAATGCACATTTCTTCAGCAACAGAGGGTGATCCATATGTAGAATTCACTCCCACAGCGTGTCATTGCAGCCCAATGTTCAAGTCTAAAGTTGCTATTCACTCTACCCTAGGTTACGTCCCTATTAGTATTGGAGCATTAGGCAATCACAGTGCGTGTGTCATTAGGTCATGTCTGTGAGCAGGTGTGTTCATTAGGTCATGTCTATGAGCAGGTGTGTTCATTAGGTCATGTCTATGAGCAGGTGTGTTCATTAGGTCATGTCTATGAGCAGGTGTGTTCATTAAGTCATGTCTATGAGCAGGTGTGTTCATTAGGTCATGTCTATGAGCAGGTGTGTTCATTAAGTCATGTCTATGAGCAGGTGTGTTCATTAGGTCATGTCTATGAGCAGGTGTGTTCATTAAGTCATGTCTATGAGCAGGTGTGTTCATTAAGTCATGTCTATGAGCAGGTGTGTTCATTAGGTCATGTCTATGAGCAGGTGTGTTCATTAGGTCATGTCTATGAGCAGGTGTGTTCATTAGGTCATGTCTATGAGCAGGTGTGCTCATTAGGTCATGTCTATGAGCAGGTGTGTTCATTAGGTCATGTCTATGAGCAGGTGTGTTCATTAGGTCATGTCTATGAGCAGGTGTGTTCATTAAGTCATGTCTATGAGCAGGTGTGTTCATTAGGTCATGTCTATGAGCAGGTGTGTTCATTAAGTCATGTCTATGAGCAGGTGTGTTCATTAGGTCATGTCTGTGAGCAGGTGTGTTCATTAAGTCATGTCTATGAGCAGGTGTGTTCATTAGGTCATGTCTGTGAGCAGGTGTGTTCATTAGGTCATGTCTATGAGCAGGTGTGTTCATTAGGTCATGTCTATGAGCAGGTGTGTTCATTAAGTCATGTCTATGAGCAGGTGTGTTCATTAGGTCATGTCTATGAGCAGGTGTGTTCATTAGGTCATGTCTATGAGCAGGTGTGTTCATTAAGTCATGTCTATGAGCAGGTGTGTTCATTAGGTCATGTCTATGAGCAGGTGTGTTCATTAAGTCATGTCTATGAGCAGGTGTGTTCATTAGGTCATGTCTGTGAGCAGGTGTGTTCATTAGGTCATGTCTGTGAGTACCTATGTTCAATAGGTCCTGATACGTGGCAGGAATGTTTTTATGGGTTACCTGAACCAACCGGAAACCAACAGAGCTGTGTTCACTTCAGATGGCTGGTTGCAGTCTGGGGACCTGGGACTTATCACTGAAGTAAAATTATTGTGCATTGTCATGGCAACTATAATGGCATGTAAAATAACTCACAGATGCTTTATAGTTATCATTTGGGTGGGAGTGGTGGTGGAGTGGAGGAAGTGGTGGGAGTGGTGGTGGAGTGGAGGAAGTGGTGGGAGTGGAGGAAGTGGTGGGAGTGGTGGTGGAGTGGAGGAAGTGGTGGGAGTGGTGGTGGAGTGGAGGAAGTGGTGGGAGTGGTGGTGGAGTGGAGGAAGTGGTGGGAGTGGGAGTGGTGGGAGTTAGCATGTACTCTCATCTAGCATTTCATCTAATAGGAAGGATTCGTGTACATAACAGGACGCAGGAAGGAGCTGTTAATACTGACCACTGGGGAGAAGATAGCCCCTGTGCCTATTGAGGATGCACTGAAACGGGAACTTCCCATCGCAAGCAATGTTGTTCTAATTGGAGACCAGCAGCGGTTCCTTTGTTGCCTGATCACGTTGAAGGTGAGGCCACACCCACATGACCCCTGCTTAGTGCAGTGTGTTGGGGGTGGTGGATAGGTCATCCTAGCAGAGGACACAGGTCTGCCCACTTCCCTTCTCTCCCCGCAAGCCCTTAGCGCGTTGCAAAAGGTTGGGAGCTCAGCCAAGAGTGTGTCAGACATTGTTGATGGTGGGGACCAGAAGGTTCTTAAGATGATACAGAGAGCTGTGGACACTGTGAACAAGAAAGCGCCAACCAGAGTTCACAAGGTAGGAGCCACACCCTTGGCTGTGTAGTGTGGCATCACTTGATACATCTGCTGTGTGTAGATTGCCAAGTGGTCTATCCTGGAGAGTGACTTCTCTGTGGCTACTGGAGAATTAAGTAAGTGTTCCCTCATCACTCATGTGACCTCATCACTCATGTCACTTTTCACTCCTGTCTTCTTAGCACCAACACTTAAATTGAAGCGCTCATACATCATTCAAAAATATATGGACTATATAGAATCCTTTTATGGAAGTGACTGACTCCACCCCCATTTGAAGGTGCAGGTTACCTCTGTTCTGTTCACCACCCTCCAGATGTATTCACTTAGGAGTTTGTTGTGTCTGAGTCACTTGCTGAATTTATCATATTTAACTGCCATATAATAGAATTAGCTTCTTGTATGCTAAACTTGCAGCTAGACCCAAAATGGAAGACATGTGTAATGTACATGTACTATTTTTGTTTCTAATGCAGAAAAATCTTACTGGTTACAAGGTGCTAGAGATGGGACTGTGGTTCAGTGCAAATATGTGGGGGGCAATAGTGCCCCTCATAACGTTCAGTACTCTTCTAAAATCGGCTCCACATGAAATTAAATATTAATAACAGCCATCAGAGCTTCAGGTCGCCATCGAGTGGTGGCTGGGGCCCTGACACCTCTAGCGGTGCTATGTGTGTGCCCTGTGTCCAGGGAGTGTGCTTGATCTGCTTGGCCATCACACCCTCACCTGCAGCGGGGTGGTGGTGGTGTCTCCCGCCACAATAAACTTTGAGACACCCTTGTGGAGGCCTGTCGCAGGGCTCACTGGAGGGTTAAGGTGGAGGCAGGAAGCAACCTTACCCCTGACGATAGCCACTCCTGCCCAGCTGACATTCTGGTACCCAATTGGTCTGTGGACAAGCCAGCAACCTTTGACCTGTCTGTGACCACCGCTCAATTTAAACATTTTGTTGTAAGTGTGGCCGCCTGAGCTACTGAGCTGAGGAAGCATGAGGCAAAATGGTGGAAAGTGCAGGGACTTGGGTGGGTCTGGGTACCCATGGTGCAGGGAGCTTGGGTGGGTCTGGGTACCCATGGTGCAGGGAGCTTGGGTGGGTCTGGGTACCCATGGTTGTTGAAGCGTATGGTGCTTGGGGTGTGCTGAAGCCTTTGTTGCATCTGGCCTCTCGCTTAGCAACCAGTTCCAACAAGGCAACGTCAGCTGTCCTTTATGGCAGGCTAAATTTAAATCTAGTTAAAGCAAATGCAACTGCTATTCTTACCAGATGCTTTGCCTCGGACGTGTAGACTGTTTAGATTAGGTAGTTATATATATATATATACAAGTAAATAAAAACATTCTCTAACGAGAGAGTTGTTGGTATATAGGATTGACCAAGGGTGGTGTAAAAAGCACAGAACAGAAATTTTACTGGAACATTGAAATAGGCCTATATTTAGCCAGGCATGCACTGTTTTTTTTGTGAGCGTGCTAAATATAGGCCTATTTCAATGTTCCAGTAAAATTTCTGTCACTCTTGTTTCCGTGCTTTTTACACCACCCTTGGTCAATCCTATATACCAACAACTCTCTCGTTAGAGAATGTTTTTATTTACTTGTTTCATGAGTTTTTTTCAACCTGTCATAACAGTAACGTAGTCAATAATCAATGTAGGAAGAGCCCCTTTATCTCTTAAATGCAATAACAAATAACTTTAATAATAATAATTATAATTGTATGAATTAGTTTTATTTATAACAAAATGTCCTTGCCCGCGCCCTCGTCTCCTGCGAGGACGTCCTCCTCTCCGGCCTCCCTGCCATGCTGGGTTCTGCCAGGGTGGCAGTGGCCATGCAGGCCAGGGAGGGAGCACAGGCGGTGGTGGTACGCCGGGAGCGCAGCTGGTGGTGGTGGCGGCGGGGGTGTTGGTGGTGGTACTGGCGGGAGCGCAGCTGGTGGCGGCGGCGGCGGGGGTGTTGGTGGTGGTACCGGCGGGAGCGCAGCTGGTGGTGGCGGCGGGGGTATTGCTCCACGTGGTGGTGGGTACATTGCTGCTGCTGGTGGTGGCGGGGGCAGCGCTGCTGGTGGTTGTGGGGGCTGGTGGTGGTGGGGCAGCGGGGCTTCTTCTCGCGGGGGGGGGGGGGGGGGGGGGGGGGGTGAAGGGGAGAGGAGTTGGAGGATGAATGTCATCCTCTTCCTCCTCGTCTTCATCTTCCGACCCTTCATTATTAAAAAAACCCGTAAGGTCTTCAGCTGCCATCTACATGTACGTGACAGAGACAGAGAGTATGATTAAATTTTTACCTTTTTCTTTTTTCAAGCAAAATGCAAAGCCTTTAGACGTGAATCCACATAAGAGTATTATTAAATTTTTACCTCTTTTTGCAAATTAAAGTGCACTATAATTCAGCGGGTGCATGAGTGACTTTTATACCTGCAAAGCCTTAACACGTGTGCAGAATGTGCTATACTTCTATTGGTCTAATTCCATCACATGTGCTAAAATTTTATTGGTCAAATTTTAAAATACTCCAATCTAAACATGGAGGTGTAGCCTACATGCAGTAAAGATGGATAGTGTGGGAACTCAGGAAGTGAACAACATGGCACCAGAACTACATGGCTCCATGTAGATTGATAAGGATATGTATTCAGGTGAGGTAATATCAGTGGATAGGGTCTGTGCGTGGGCAGAAGGTCTGATTTTTTCACCAGAGTAGAAGCACCTGATGGTGGCATGTGCAACAATACAAGACTGTGATCATGATAAGGCCACATGTGTGGGCAAGAAAGTCTGCTGACTTCATGAACAATTTGTGCGGTTTGAACTTGGGGTTTATTCCAGGAGGTGTGGTCCACATCCCAGTATGTGTAGTACATTGTGTACTGAATGTATGGATGTGATGGGCTAGTGCTGGTGGTGTGTGCTGAATGTATGGATGTGATGGGCTAGTGCTGGTGGTGTGTACTGAATGTATGGATGTGATGGGCTAGTGCTGGTAGTGTGTACTGAATGTATGGATGTGATGGGCTAGTGCTGGTGGTGTGTACTGAATGTATGGATGTGATGGGCTAGTGCTGGTGGTGTGTACTGAATGTATGGATGGGATGGGCTAGTGCTGGTGGTGTGTACTGAATGTATGGATGTGATGGGCTAGTGCTGGTGGTGTGTACTGAATGTATGGACGTGATGGGCTAGTGCTGGTGGTGTGTACTGAATGTATGGATGTGATGGGCTAGTGCTGGTGGTGTGTACTGAATGTATGGATGTGATGGGCTAGTGCTGGTGGTGTGTACTGAATGTATGGACGTGATGGGCTAGTGCTGGTGGTGTGTACTGAATGGATGGATGGGATGGGCTAGTGCTGGTGGTGTGTACTGAATGTATGGATGTGATGGGCTAGTGCTGGTGGTGTGTACTGAATGTATGGATGTGATGGGCTAGTGCTGGTGGTGTGTACAATGGACAAATCACCAAATGTATATGAGATTGGCTGAGTACATAGCATTAGGTGAATACCACACTTTTGCATGTATCATGAATTGTTGTGTGCATCACCAACATGGATTATAAATCGCAGTTTGCTAACACACCACATCCATAAATGTAGTATTTACATTGGCCATGGGAGCAGGTCCCCCATATATCTCTGTTGGTTTGCAGAGCTTTATAAAGCAGCCTAGTGAAAGCCCTTAATACAGGAAAGTGAGGTGAAGCTGTCCTAATAACCCGCAATGGACTAGAGCATTCTGGAAGCTCACAATTAATAGGATGCCCAAGCTGTTCAATAATCCCAGAATGCAATTTCAAAGTGATACCAGTATGAACATGACCACACCCTGAATCAAGATCATCAAGCCCAGCTCGAAGATCTTCAATGGACATTTGGAACAGTGACTTTGTCCTCAACACTATTGCTACTTCTTCACTAGTGAGGCTGCGACACTCATTTGTACATTTCCATTTCAAGGGGCGCATGGTAACCTTATCTCTGTCCCCTATCTCCTCTGACACTACACACCTACCATTGAGGTCTACTGGAATGGCCCCAAGTCGTTTTGTGTAAGTGTACATAGTATTTAAAAAGTAAGGTTCAGAGCCAGCAGTATGATACCTATGCCCTACTAAAATATCATTTTCTCCTAATTTCATTGCATTTATTTCACGGATAGTTTTTAGCAATGACCCTGCTTTTGCTCTTCGTACACTTAGTGCTTTAGAAACCAATGCCTATGCCTCTGCCCCAATCTTACTTACTGCTGCATGGGCAGATCTAGTAACAACCTTTTGAGATAGCAATGGATGAGACTTACAAAAGGCATCATTTACTTCACTTAGAAGCTCACTATCCCTAAGAATAGCTTTTTCAAGACCACCATTATACTCCATTAGTGCATGAGATTTGGGTTCATACAAGGAGTAGCTATATGGGAGAAGGATATGGTTGCAGTTATTTTCATTTCACCTAGTTCTCAGCCCTTGCAATAGCAAATATATTCATACAGTTGCAACAAGACAAGTTTAAGATAAGGATAAGGAAGCCTTTTTATATATCAGATTAAAACAATAGACACTACATGTACTGTACACACAGTTGAGTCACCATGCATGCTTTACATGTGAAGTAAATGGTTTTGTGCAGATCCCTGCTGTATGTCGGGCCCTACTACCGCGTTTGGTCAGGTAGAAGGGTGACAAACCCAACCAAACGCGGTAGTAGGGCCGCCCGATTATGCTGTACAAATGTTACATGCACAGCTTTTTAATGTTAATACAACATGCCATAACATACCTTTGGGTGGTAGTGGTAGTTCCGTGACCCCTGCGGTACCGCGTCCTCTCGGCAGCACTTTTAGCTAATCGGACAGCGGGGTCATTCCAATACCGACTCCTTTCAGATGCTTTAATGGTATTTCTGCCTTTTAGCAGCGCGGTTTCCCTCGAGGTCCTCTTCATATCGCCGCCTTTTAGCAGCACGGTTCTCCTCGAGGTCCTCTTCATATCGCCGCCTTTTAGAAGCAAGGTTCTCCTCGAGGTCCTCTTCATATCGCCGCCTTTTAGCAGCACGGTTCTCCTCAAGGTCCTCTTCATATCGCCGCCTTTTTATAGCAGATCGCTTATATTCAATATCGACCTTGTAGCTGTCGCGTACAGAGGCCTTCTTTTTTTTGGGATCGGCCTTGTAGCTGTCGCGTGCAGAGGTCTTCATCTTTTCGGGATCGGCCTTGTAGCTGTCGCGTACAGAGGCCTTCTTCTTTTCGGGATCGGCCTTGTAGCTGTCGCGTACAGAGGCCTTTTTTTCTGGATTGGCCTTGTAGAGCGCTCGGGCTTTAGCTTTGTTCTCGTCTTGCTTTTGGAGGTATTCCGCTCGTTGCTTAGATCTCTTCTTTTGATTACGCGAAGTCATTTTTAGAAAAACAACTTCACTAGCCAAAGTAACAACTAAACTGCGATAGGAACATAAAATAAATCTAGTGCAGGTTAGAGTATTTATACTATCTAAAATTATTAATAAAAATCTATTACATATCATTATTAATTAGAACTTGATATATGTATGTCCCCATGTAAGGATAACGTGCCGGTAAATTTCGAAGCGATTGGTACTATTGCCGTTCTTCAAAACCGTTCGTAGCTCGAGTTATACCTTCCTAAGAAGAATTAGAAGAATTAGAAGACGACGACGACGACCAAGAATTATTTTAGGACTGGGCACGAGAAACAGGAAATTGTTTGTTTCTCTATAACCACACCGTTTTATGACACGGAACCGACGTAGAACTGTAGATCGTTGTGCTCTCATTCCATCGCGATAAAGAGATAAGCGATCCGTTTCTCCGTTGTCCCTCCAGACGCTAGTGAAGTTTTATTAATGACTTCATCAACCCTCAATCAATCCCATATTGAACCTGCTGCCGCAGGTTCAGATATTCATGTTTTAGCGTATGATATTGATGTGTAATATTCTGTACAATAATTGTAACTTATAAGTATTAGATGTAATAATATTAGTTTTAAAATTAATCAAGTTGAAATAACAGTATTCATCACTTGCATCATTATTAACTAGCCCCACCCCCTTAGCTGGGTGATTATTAACTAACCACACCGGGTCCTTCACCAGTAGGGAGGATACTGAAGACATCAACAAACGAACCAGCCATTCCTGAGTCCACAGGGTCAAACCTCAGGCAGTACAGGGCTCCGGTGTACATAGGGTTAGTTGACAGGTCGACCTCATATAAACGTGCCTTTCCATCAGGTACAATGGTGAACCTAACAGACTGTGCCTCACTGAACTGGGGACCGGGCATAGCTGTGGAGCTCCAGAAAACCTGTGCAGTGGTAGACACTTGTGTGGGACTGTAGGCAGCATAGATACCAAGAACGGGATACTTCTCAGCATCCCATAGACACACCGGCCCCACCAACTGCGGGTCATTCTGCTCCATCACAACATGCCAGTACCCATCTGGCATGCCCGAATCGGCAGCATTGTTGAAAGTGAAGTGTTGTCTATCACTTATGAAGCTGTATGAAAGACAAGGCACAGGGCGGTTCTGGTACACGTAAGACCTTATTGTGTCCAGGTTTCCAAGAACGAGGTGATACGTGAAGTTATATCTAATGTTCCAGTCGATTATTTCATCTTGATTCGGTGCAATGTAGCCTGTTTGCGAATCAGAGGGCCCGCCAGATCCCCTCGTTCCGAAAAACCCGGCACTGATGCGCATTGTCTCGGGCTGGTAAACGCCCAACCCCCACGTCCCGGTAGAATCAACCATCGCAGCCCATGACTCTGTGGCCGTGAACATACCGGGCGTCCATATTGGCCCGTCTGTGTTCAGTTCGACGAGGGAGCCCCCAGTGAAGGGGGACGTGCCATTGTACGTGAAGAGGCGGTAAAGCAAACCTATCGTGTAGACGGCGGGCAGCTCTTGGGTGAACCCGCCATACGCTGTCTTGTCAGAGCGATCATTGGTGAGCCTCGCTTGGACCACCACCGCGGTACCTCTGAGCTCAATCCACTTCTCGTAGATGCATTCGCACTCCACGTTATCGCAGGCCCACTGCAGAGGCCTGCTCCTGACGTACAGCGAGAAAGTGCTCTTGTTCACTTCGATGCTTAGCACTGTCCCTCCATGTCCGATGACATCACCGGCTCCTATGGGATTCCAAGGCCACTCTCCGTGGTACCACTCCGTGTTACACGCCTCGCTCCCTGGAGAGGGCTCGTAGCCGTTGGGACCAGAATAGAACGACAGCTGTACCTCGCGACCCATATCGTAGGAGTTGATGACGTTGAAGTCGCTTCCAGACTGAGAGAGGTAAGTGATAGATCCGCCTCTGTTGGAGTCCACACCTACAATTATCACGCCATTATCAACAACAGTTAAGTTTGGTGCGAGGCCCGTGTAGCCTTGGACGATGGCTGTGATACAAGCAAGAATTATGCCGCACGTATTGACTAGGAAAGCCATGATACGTACGGCTGCAATCATATGACTAACCACATCGCAATCACATGACTTGGATGGGCGCCCAGCGCAGCCTTCGCCGAGGTAGGATTATGCTCAACCTGCATACGTATTGCCCAGTCCTTGCAGATGGCCCAGCAGATATTCCCAAGCACAGGAGCGTGATTATAATGAAGTCTCACATCAGGCTGCTTGGTATCAATCAAGTCTGCATCTGTCTAGCATATGTCTTCAGATTTGGTAAAATATCACACCCCGCTTGGAAAAACTTCGAGTCCATTGTATTGTCCAATGTAATGCAGAAACTGTTCACAGCAAAAATGCACACGCCCCGAATGCAGGGGGAAATAGCCCCCCAATGTATTCATGTCCTCTATTAATGTTAGGGACAATAATATAGGAACTGGTGGTACAATACTACACAATGATGGTATTTTTGGGTGGCTCAATTGAATATGGAATGACCTGAGAGCTTATACATCCATCCCTGAGGCATTACAAACCAAATCTGAGATGAAAAAGTCTATATATACAGTACTGCAACTACTTGAATGCAATGGGGGAGGTCTGGGGTCCGGACTCCCCCCCCTTCAGAAATAATTAACATGTACATGGTTAAGGTGACGAATTCAACAAAGCGAACAGGAAACCGTTGTTACCAGTGCCACCAAGTGTGGGTCTCATGTTGGACCCCCCGTCCCTGTATTGCACATGGTTTCAACTAAGTATTTGTAGTAATGTGTGGCTGTGGGTATCTATGTACATGTAGTTGCATTCAGCTGTGGGTAATGTCATATTCACAAACTGTCCAAGAGCACATTAGGATGATTCAAATGATGTCCTTTTATATAACAGCTTTAATATATCTAAGCTATTCACTAGCTTGTAATTGGTAATCAAAGGAACTGAACAGTTTTTACTACTAACCCTGTAGTTGCAACGAAGTGCAAAATTCATCTTAGTTAGTGGTAACACTACTTCGGGGCCTGGGCACCCAAAAAATCAGCTTGCTTAGATCATTATGATCCCAAGAAGCCAAAACACCAAAAATAATCTCAAATTGTGGTTTTCACATTATTAAGTAGGTGTCAAGTAAACATTTAGTGTTTAAAAAAAAAATCGTGTTACAAGGCTTGTCTGCATAGACCATATCATTAACACAAGCATTATGAAAATACACAATTATTGTGTATTGAAATCAACAAAGCACATGTGAACACATTACATCAATATACACACCGCATTACATTGTTGGGACATTAATTACAGTGAAACCAAATAAGATATGTCAAGTCTTCTCTGTCAATGCGTTTGCTCAACGTACCCAGATGTGCAGGCTATTTCAAATCAATAAACATGAGCCAATCTCACAGCTAACTGCAGTTGCTATGGTAGCCAGAGAGGTGTTCAATGGACAGAGGCTGTCCCAGTGCCAACACAAGCTGCAACAGCTCTTCGTCTTCTGACCAATCCACTTCACTACTGACAATGAGACACTGAAGAGTCTGCCTGAGCAGGTTGTGACGATCAACAGCCTTTTTTAACAGCACTGCAAGTCTAGAAATTTATAGCCACATATAACACTTAACCACATAGTGAAATCAAAACCTACTTGGGCATGACATGCACTGAGGAAGTGAGGCTCTGTGAAGGCCAGATACCACAAAGTTATCGTTGTCTTGTGACAACAGTTTGACAGTGTGTTACCTTAATATCCATACTTAGCTGCCGACATTTTAGCATTACTCCTGCTCTCTCTTGCTGAATGCTCTCAACCTCTTTTTGCATCAGCTGAACTTTGTCCACTTCACTTAGTACCTTCAGAGAGCAGTTAGTCTGGGCTTCCACTAGTCTATCAAGGTCAGGATACTTCTCTGCAGGTCGCGTAGGAAACAAGTGTCTCAGAAGAAATGTTCCGGTCTGGAGTCTATGAAAGCTGGATGAGGGTTATTTATAGTAAGATAGCCTATACCTCTCTAATAAGAGCGCATCTTGGTGGTATTTATTCTTGATTTCCCACACTTTTTCATTCAATCGTCTCAGTCTGTTACTGGTGGAGTGAATCAGTACCACAAATATCGAACGACTCACTTTTTCTCACGGTCATCTGGCTCAAATCTAGCAGGTGCGTTTGGCTCAGTATCATACCGTGTGCTTTTGCTAACAGGCATCCTCGCAAGCATTTCCTCTGTGCATGTAGCTTTGCTTAAATACATTACAGTAACATATTAAGTTTACGCACTTAGCTCTAAGTTTTCCATGATTTCTATCTGAGTTCTGAGCAAATTTGCTTTGTCCCTGCTACATAAAATAAGTATAAGCAGTCATGGAATAATGTGAATCGACCTCTGAAATGCCAGCAGCGACAAAGAACTATCTGAGCCATCCAAAATCCCTGCAATAACTCTGCAAGAAAGAACAACTGCTAACAGCTTCTCAGATACTTCCGCCAAAACATTAACCGCCATGGCTGCGCATGCGCACTACTTGGTCACGAGATGAGTTTGCACAATTCGAATTGCGGTAAGGCGGCTTTATTCAGGGTTGAGTACGTAGTTTGTTGGTGTGTTTGTTGGGAAATCGGTTCGCAAGATGTCCGTAAAGAGTATCTACTACTCTGATAAGTATTTCGACGACATATACGAATACAGGTAAGTAAGTGTCTGTTCGTTACGCACGGTGGAGTGTGAGCTTGGGCTTTCATTAGACACGTCATGCTTCCGAAAGAAATTGCTAAGATGGTTCCTAAAAATCGATTGATGGCGGAAAATGAGTGGAGAGCTTTAGGAGTTCAGCAATCACAAGGGTGGATTCACTACATGATTCACGGTCCAGGTAGAGAAGGCAGTAGTGGGTTAGGCTTACAACTCATCATCCTCCCTCCATGTAGAACCACACATACTTCTGTTCAGGAGACCGATTACAGATCCAGAAGCAGCAAAAAAAGCAGATTGTTCGTGATAACTGAACCACTACATTCAACTTTTTTTCCTTTTGTTTCCAAGCCCAGACCGCTTGGGAGACTGGTGTGTTTGTTTGTGCTGATCCTCCTCCCCTTCCCAAATCCTCGCGCCTTTTTCGTGTACATTGCTTGCTATGTTCTAATACAGCAGCAAACTGAATTTGCAAAATCAAAATGTTTTTATTAATGTCATATCGCAATTTCACAACGCAGAATCTAACTGGTAGGCTCCTTGGCCTGTCCTTGATCTGCGGGTGCTGTCTGTGAACGAATGATGTCGGAGTCCCCAGGGTCAGTGATCGACAAAGTTCCCACTCTAAAGTACTTTCCGCACGCTGTGCCTAGGTCAACATTGTCACCTGAATAGTAGTGCACGCCCGTCTTTGCCAGCATGGCATAGTACTCGATTTCACTCTTTCTGATAAAACAATAACGGTCGCAATTTAGAACCCAATGCAGAATTGTTTCCGAACACACCTTAGTGGTGGCGAGTTGCTCGCGAGAATGACGAGTTTTGATTTACCGAGACGCAAAGACTTGAGTGTGGATTTGTACCCTAGCGTGTACTTCCCACTTTTCATCACCAATGCTAGCCTGGCATTGATGCTTTCGATGGTCTTTTTCTGCAGTGGGCATTAAATAGAATATAAAGTAAAGACAGCAACAGTTAAGTTCCTTTATGCTATAAACTAGATAATGTTAAAACGTATATACGTAAAGGTCCCTACGAAGATACGTGCTCTCATACCTGTTTGGCAGCAACAGGAGGCATTCCTTGATCACACTACCCTGGAGAACGCCCGTGGAGAACATCAGGTACCGAACATCACATCTTCTCTCAAGTTACATCTATAATGCTAAAGTTTTACTTACCGGTGAACTTCCTAACAAGAACGGGTACTACCAAGCACGTGCTAAAGAGGAGGAAGTATTCCGCGCATGCGTACTGATATCATTGTCCTCAAATGGGTAAGTTGTATGTTGTGTTGTTTGTTTGTATTGATACGTGTGTTGAGCATGTTCCTTATGCGAGCGCGTTATGTGCAGGGGAGATGTTTAGTGTAGACCCTCAGCACTTCATTGTTTTGACCCCCCCCCCCCCCTCCCTCCCCCTAAGCACTACCGACCGGATACTCTTGTGTCTCCTCGCTGGCTCTGGCGGCAATTACACTCGCCGTAATGCAAGTTTTCAAGAATGAACTTGGTTCCGACTCCAAGATGACTATTTTGGGCGGTTTTATCGGATCCTGTTTCTTTTTCTTCTTGCTCACGGTAGGTCCACAGAGGCCGTCTGTTGTATTAACGTTACGATAAATTTTCTCTTTGCACAGGCGGTGGGGAACGCTGGAGTTCTCGTGCTTGGCAGTACTTACCACCTGAAACTCTTCCCAGAAGGTTGGCTCATGCCCCTGCTTCTTGCGGTTTAAGGGTCATATTATCGACTGCCTTCCGTCGCAGTTTTGGCTTGCATCGTGGCGTCTATGTTCGTATCGGCCTTGGTTCATCGCGTGTGTGTTACAACGTGGTATGTTGTTGTTTGCGTGTGTTACTGATGCAGCCGTGGTAGCTATCACCGCCAACCCTCCTTCTTCCCCTAACCACACCCCTCTCAGCCTCTTGTTCTCACTTCTGGCTCTGTACTACGTGAACAAGATATCCCAGTCAGTGTACACCTTGACTGCTCCCAGCACCCAACCAAAGCTAACGGCAACCACTGCAAAGTCAAAGAAGGGAAAGTAGGATTGAAATCCTGTATCATCCATTTCACATTTGTTACAATAAAATCTTTTCAGTACACAAACAAAGTCAAATGGTTTTAAGAATTAAGAACAGTAAAACACTTATGTAGTAGTGAGGAGGTCATCCACCAGGTGGTGGTGATTTGGTGGGTAGCATACTAACGCCCACGCCCACTCCAATGGCAATGGCAATGGCTACAATTACTCCCACAATGACCAAGATGATCACTATGATACAGATCAACCTTCGGTTGGCTCTCTTAAGTTCGACAGCCTGTAGTAAGAGAGATAAAACATTCAGTGCAGCTGCAAAGAGCATTTCATTTGAAGGTGAAACTTACAACTAGAACACAACCAGACCCTCCTAGGGGGGGGGGGAACACTACGCTGGAAAGCTTACCCTTAGCACTTAGTTAACATAACTTACACCATGTTCCTTAATAACCCACATTCTTTAATAAGCCTGTTCTCCCACAATCCTTAATTAGCCACGCCCATGTGCTCTCGGACACATGCACAACACACCTTCCCCAAATTCCTGGTTGCGTTTTCAGTTCTAGCCTGTGCAGCGGTGGTGTGTGACTCTGTGGAAGGATGGTGTGGTCCCTTAAGGCTGCCCCATTCCTACGTCCTTACCTATGTCATCAATCATTTCACCCTGTTCGTTCACCATTATGGCGAGGTCATGTTGTATTTCATGAAGGCCTAGAATATCCCTGGAAGAGGATGTGGTCACAAGGGAAGAGAGATGGGGTAAGGTTCTCAATGTGTGCCCAGTGCCAACACTTACTCTTCAAGCGCCAGCACTTCTGTGTGCTCCATCTCTCTGGTGGCAAGAGCACCTGAGCCCACCTGAGCTTGGGCCTGGGCACCAGACTGCCTACTTTCATTAGGACGATCATGGTTCATATCTGGACATCCCATCATTATCATGTGATTGGGGGGGGGGGGGGGGGTGGAGTAGTAGAGATGCCACACCATGTGAGTGTGGGTTGGGGGGGGGGGGGGAAATCCATCATGTGTGTTGGGGAGGAGGAAGGGGGACTGTACCTGTTTCTTGGTGCTTTGCTTCATCCTTCACTCTCTGCAGTAGAGTGTTGAACTTGCCTGCTTGTGCACTTAGTTTCTTCTGAAACTGTTCAACTTTCACCTTTTGAGGACCTACAGCCCTGTGGTGTGTGGGAGGAGCAAGATGAATGGTGGAGGGATGATGTGGAGACAGTGGTAGAAGGGATGATGTGGAGATGATGGAGGGATGATGTGGAGACAGTGGTGGAGAGATGATGTGGAGACAGTGGTGGAGGGATGAGTGGAGATAGTGGTGGAGGGATGATGTGGAGATAGTGGTGGAGGGATGATGTGGAGATGGTGGTGGAGGGATGATGTGGAGATAGTGGTGGAGGGATGATGTGGAGGTAGTGATGGAGGGATGATGTGGAGATAGTGGTGGAGGGATGATGTGGAGATAGTGGTGGAGGGATGATGTGGAGATGTGGTGGAGGGATGATGTGGAGACAGTGGTGGAGGGATGATGTAGACAAGGGATAAGGATGCATATAGCACAATGGATGATGTTTTTATAATGGGGCAGTTGTCGAGACAAATAACCTTTGCTTCAAATCTTTTATGTCCTCCTCAGCTCCCCGCACGTTGTTCATGATAACGCCCTTAAGCCTGTTCAGCTCATTGCGGTTCTTTTGGGAGTCAAGGGAGGTACCAATGCTCTGCACACACTCGTCCAGCCTATTCAGGTCTACATCAATATCTTCTAGGAGCTAAAGCGCGCGGTATGGAGTCACCCCCTCGGTCTGCACCCCCCCTTCCCCCCTCACCGTGGCTGTATCCTTCTTAATGTCGCCCACACCGTCATTTCCAAACTGGTTCCCTCTTTCTGTAGGCCTGTAGCGGTTCTGGTAGCGGTCCGTTGCCATTGTACGCTCGACGGCTACACACCCTTTTTAATTTACTAAACGGCGACGACGTCACGATATGACGACTTATATGGTATCACCAAAAAAAAAAATGGTGACTGCAGCTTAATAAATAAGTAATATGTCCGCCACACACACAGTGCGTGTGTGCGCTCATTTCCTGTACCACATCTGGATGGACCTGCTCCGCTTGATCTTTCTCTGGAGCTGCAAAATGCCATACAACAGTGCCTCAGCTGTTGGTGGGCACCCTGGTACATAGATATCCACAGGGACAATACGATCACACCCACGCACAACGGAATACGAGTAGTGGTAGTACCCCCCTCCGTTGGCACAGCTACAGGGGGTGTGGTGAGAAACAGGTGGTTATGAAGGGAGGAAGCATTTAACAAAGGCACACAATCAAATTGAATACACACAACACAGTCCCATAACAGCACTTTCTATATGCCAGCCAGTTAATACGCCATAGATGGGTGGGTATATTATTCAGTTGACATCACAACCATAAACAGGGCAGGGGTTGCCAAGATCCAGCTCCTGCCCTAATATATTTAACGGTCTGGGCCCCCGAAAAAAATTAGGCAGAAATTAGGCAGAATGACATAGCCGTGATGAAACCATTCATTACTGGCCTGGGGGGCGTTGCATAAAGACTGGTCTGGGTGTGGCTCCAAAGACCCACATCATGGGCACTGAAACAGTGTGAGTAAACATTACAGCGAAGGTGAACATCACAGTAACGTCATGGTAACATGATGGAAACACCAGTATGACTGGTGTTTCCATAATTCTAAATACAAATGTTTCCATGGTGTTTCCATGGTGTTCGATCTACAGCTTTGCTTTTCTCTGAATTCCATGATTGGATGTTTGTTTTCCTAAATCCTTACCCACAAAGATGCTCCTTAATACTTACCCACAAAGATGCTCCTTAATACTTACCCACAAAGATGCTCCTTAATCCTTACCCACAAAGATGCTCCTTAATCCTTACCCACAAAGATGCTCCTTAATCCTTACCCACAAAGATGCTCCTTAATCCTTACCACAAAGATGCTCCTTAATACTTACCCACAAAGATGCTCCTTAATCCTTACCCACAAAGATGCTCCTTAATCCTTACCCACAAAGACGCTCCTTAATCCTTACCCACAAAGATGCTCCTTAATCCTTACCCACAAAGATGCTCCTTAATCCTTACCCACAAAGATGCTCCTTAATCCTTACCCACAAAGATGCTCCTTAATCCTTACCACAAAGATGCTCCTTAATACTTACCCACAAAGATGCTCCTTAATCCTTACCCACAAAGATGCTCCTTAATCCTTACCCACAAAGACGCTCCTTAATCCTTACCCACAAAGATGCTCCTTAATCCTTACCCACAAAGATGCTCCTTAATCCTTACCACAAAGATGCTCCTTAATACTTACCCACAAAGATGCTCCTTAATCCTTACCCACAAAGATGCTCCTTAATCCTTACCCACAAAGACGCTCCTTAATCCTTACCCACAAAGATGCTCGATTGCATCCTGACTACCAATCACATATTGTATTGGTAATGTTAGCAGCTTTGCAACATAGCTACTATGCACAGTACCCATATTAACACCAGAGTCCCACCCTCCCCCTTCTCTTATGGCCATGCCCTTCCCAACCACCATCCCTGCTCACCTCCCCATGGAGATAACCCAGCGAGGCTCTGGCATTTGATCATACACCTTTCTTAATGCTGGCGCCATCTTATTGGTCAAGGTACCAGCCACAATCATCACATCAGATTGGCGCTTAGGAAAAGAAAGAAAAAAAAATTCTAAACGGAGCTCACCCAACACACACACACCAAAGCGCTTACGGGGCTGGCTCGAAACACCACTCCAAATCTGTCCATGTCATACCGAGGGGCAGCGGCGTGCATCATCTCTATGGCACAGCAGGCCAGCCCGAACGTCATAGGCCAGAGGGAACCCTACGCAGATGAGTAGCAATACAATTAACCTCACGTCTGCCTGCACGGACTTCGGTCATTCTAACCGTTCGTGCCCAATTGACAAGTTCATCAAGCTTGGTGACCACGTAATCTACGGCGTTGCTCGGCTTTCCCCCAGCAGCTACCGCGGTATGGCTTTGGCGGGGCGCTGAACTAGGGTGTAATACTTGTCAGTGGGCCGCGCGAAGCTTTTGTTCTTGACACTTACATCTGCTTAGAAATCACGTTGGGTACTGCTAACAAGTGAGGCCTTTCCAGGCGTAATGCTGACAAAGCAAGGAACAAGTAGAATGAAAACACTGCATGTGTGTGTTTTTTTACCTCTTAAAAGAAACGGCCCAGCCATATTTTTGTGTACAACGTTGTAAATGACGTAACGAAACGACTGTCTTGCGCCAGTATACGGGAAGACTACGGTTTTAATTTTCGAAAACGTAAAAGAAATTGTGCCCGTCACAATAGGAATCTAGTGACCTTTCGATTTGGAAAACCGACAAGCGGCATGATAAACCGTCAGGAGCCAATATCTTAGAGTTTATGCAGGACGCAGCTAAGCGCATCTATCTTCCGATCATATTCCCACCTAACGTTCCTCCCACCCCTTCTGAAGTTGGTGCGTCGCATGGAGGACAAACCAGAAAGGCTTGTAGACTACTTCGTAGCTGCGGGCCTAGGAAGAAATGCAGCGCCATTTGAAAGTAACACGCTTGAACAGGTCGACCACGGTAACAGCTGTGATCCGGTTACCGACATAGCTATCCTCTTCAGGAAGAGCGAGGCCTTACCAAAGGGATACAAGTGAGTCACCCCTGGGGTTACGCATTATTGTCGCGGCTACTGGTATAGGGAGTGTGGTATGCTTTGCTTTTAAAGTGCCCTTCTCATCAGAATGGCAAGCATCATAACTAACATAGCGTAGTGTGGTGGCCATTAGCTGGGGGAAACGTACCAGCCAACCCCATTGGCGTGTTATGTATTTGCAACATAGACTGTATAATGGTATATATGTATGTGTGTGTGTATGTGTGTGTGTGTGTATGTGTGTGTATGTGTGTGTGTGTGTTTGTGTGTGTATGTTCTGTTCATACCATGTTGGCTCACCTGAGCTAACATGTATCCTATGTCTCATCCATATTCAGTCACAACCTTCACCATGGAGCATGTACACACACACACACACACAGTACACACACAGACAGTACACACACACAGTACACACACACACACACACACACACACCTCACCAGCTCTCATATGTATGCAAAGCCTTCAACTACAGGGATTGTGCATTTACGGCACTGTGTAATGTGTAGTTACCTTGGTGACATCCTTGCCACACACACACACACACACACACACACACACACACACACACACACACACACACACACACACCTGTTACCTCTCTAGGATCCTTGAGAAGACCAGCAGTGGTTCCAGTGCTAACCTCAATTCAGGAGCCATGTTTGCCCCAGCAATGTACATCTGTTATGCCCAGGGCAGGGACAGAGCACCGATAGTGGACATTGGGTCAGCCAGAGGCAAGGCCTTGGCATGCCCCCACTGATGGCTCCTCCCCCCACCACCCCCTCATAGTGCCTACTGTGAAGACCTCCACACCAGGGGGCCACCTAAGCACCATGAGCTCATCACACGCTCCATCGGGGGGGACAAGGACGCTGGGCTCAGCTCCGGGGCCAAGCATCCCACCTACCTGACCTTCAAGAGGGGCATCTTTATGGCACACAACATTGCCATAGCCAGCATATGCCTCATCGCTCCAGCCAAGGTTTGATCATCACACTGTCACACCACACCCACACTGTCACACTCCACACCCACACTGTCACACTCCACACCCACACTGTCACACTCCACACCCACACTGTCACACTCCATACCCACACTGTCACACTCCACACCCACACTGTCACACTCCACACCCACACTGTCACACTCCACACCCACACTGTCACACTCCACACCCACACTGTCACACTCCACACCACTACACACCCACTGTCACCCTCAGGGGGAGGAGCCACCCCCAGGGTACAAGAAGCTGGGTCTGGACCTGAATAGGGGACGACAGGGACAGGCTTTGTATCTGTGCTACAAGAAGAGGCTTGTCCGCCCACCATCTGTGCCTTACATGCCTGGTAAGGGCTTTAGGATGGACTGGGCACCCGTATGATGGGATAGTTGCCTTTTGCTGAACTATTAAAGAAACTCAATAAGATGGAAAGGATAGGAGAAACCTCACAAATTAAACATTGATGTACTAACTCTCTCTCCCTCTCTCTTTTCAGAGCTGTTGTTCCGCTACCCTGCGGAGGACTACCCAGAGTTCCCTCTCCCGGGAAACATCTCCCTCTTCTGCTGCCCATTTGGTGTCTCTGTAGAGCACTGGGAGAGTGTGTCCTACCCTCTTCCAACCTTCTCCACCTATGCCCTCACTAATGAGCTTGGCCAATGTGTGAGTGCTCATTGAGCTGTTATGGATATGGTGTGGTATGACATGTTCCCCCCCCCCCCTCCCCCCTCTCCATGACTGCCTCCCCTCCCCCTGACTGCCCTTGACTGCCTCCCCCCCCCCTCCCCATGACTGCCTCCCTCCCCCTCCCCATGACTACCCCTCCCCCCATGACTACCCCCCCTCCCCCCATGACTACCCTCCCCCCCCCTCCCATGACTGCACAGATGTATGGTGTGGTGGTGGAGTTCTATGAAGACCTAAAACAGCATGAGAAGTTGCCAGCCATAAGGGAGGCATTGAGTGTGGATGAGAAGGTGAGGCTGCGTGTGGCCTATTGCAGCAATCATCATCCTCACACACCACACATCCACACACCACACATCCACCCATCACACTATCAATACCTCTTCAACAGGCAGAGCTCAAAGTGAACAAGTGTATATGTATTCTCTCTCACTGGCCTTTCTTCACTGCTTTCAAAGCCTTTCTCTCTAACCTGTACAGACTGTCCATTTCCCCAGGGCTGCCCCTCCCCCTTGAGAGGTAAGAGGGGAGGGGGAGGGTGAGGGTGAGGGGGAGGGGGAGGGGAGATGTTTACCTGTTCAGCAATCCTTTCATCCATTCTCTTTGTTAATGATATCCATACATGTTATATTTTGATTAATTCCTCTGTGGTAGCTTTAGATCGAGGAATTTGATGTGCTAAGTGGTTTGATAGTTAGGTTGAGGGGGGGGGGGGGGGGGGGGGGGGCACAAATAGTTATTGTCCTAATATGAGAGATGTGCATGTGTTGGTCATGTGATCCCTTGCTGTGCATGTGTTGGTCATGTGATCCCTTGCTGTGCATGTGTTGGTCATGTGATCCCTTGCTGTACATGTGTTGGTCATGTGATCCCTTGCTGTGCATGTGTTGGTCATATGATCCCTTGGTGTGCATGTGTTGGTCATGTGATCCCTTGCTGTGCATGTGTTGGTCATGTGATCCCTTGCTGTGCATGTGCTGGTCATGTGATCCCTTGCTGTGCATGTGCTGGTCGTGTGATCCCTTGCTGTGCATGTGATGGTCATGTGATCCCTTGCTGTGCATGTGCTGGTCATGTGATCCCTTGCTGTGCATGTGCTGGTCATGTGATTCCTTGCTGTGCATGTGCTGGTCATGTGATCCCTTGCTGTGCATGTGTTGGTCATGTGATCCCTTGCTGTGCATGTGCTGGTCATGTGATCCCTTGCTGTGCATGTGCTGGTCATGTGATCCCTTGGCGTGCAGGTACATAGGTAACCTCATGTTGGAGATCCCTCTGCCCACTTTGGAGCGGCCACAGGTCCTTCAACAGGTGGGCTCTGAAACGCTTGTCTTCGCCCTCCCAGCCCAGACCTCCCTACCCCTCAGGTGTGTGTGTGTGTGTGTGTGTGTGTGTGTGTGTGTGTGTGTGTGTGTGTGTGTGTGTGTGTGTGTGCATGTCCCTCACATTGGGGTTGTGCTATATATTAAAAGCGTACCCCCCCCCACCACCCCGCAGTGTCTCCACCCACTGGTCTCTACTGTCGTCCCTGGATGCAGACAACTGTGTGACCCTCCTTTCCCTCCTCCTCTTGGAACAGAAGGTGGTCATCCACTCCGCACGTCGCGCCCTGGTCACCTGTGTGGCAGAGGCCCTCAAGTCCATCCTCTTCCCCTTCAAGTGGCAGTGTACCTACATCCCCATGTGTCCCCTGGCCTTCAGCAGCTTCATGCAGGCACCTGTGCCCTTCATCATTGGTACGCGCTGACAGGAGATATGTTTTGGCATTCATACGTGGCAATGTGTGTGTGTGTGTGTGTGTGTGTGTGTGTGTGTGTGTGTATGTGTGTGTGTGTGTGTGTGTATGTGTGTGTGTGTGCAGGCATTGACAGTAGGTATTTTGATGATGTTATGGAAGTACCAGACGCCAACATTGTGGACCTTGATGATAACAGAATAACCATGTGAGGAACCTTCCCCCATCCCCACACACCTTCCCCTCCCACACACCTTTCCCTTCCACACACCTTTCCCTCCCACACACCTTCCCCTCCCACACACCTTCCCCATCCCCACACACCTTCCCCTTCCTCACACACACCTTCCTCTCCCACACACACCTTCCCCCCACACACACACCTCCCCCCACACACACACCTCCCCCCACACACACACACACACCCCACACACACCTCCCCCACACACACCTTCCCCTTCCTCACACACCTTCCTCTCCCACACACACCTCCCCCCACACACCCCTTCCCTCTCCCTTCATGCTTCCATTTCCTCCATCAGGAGTGTAGATAGCAAGTCATTGCTTAAGAAGTGTCCCTTACCAATGGTGGGTGTGGTTGGTGGGTGTGGTTAGTGAGTGGAACATGTATGTTTCCTTATAGAAACCAGTCAAGGTCCTAAAACAGAAATTAAAAGACCTTGCTGGAACAGTCACAAGTAAGGTTTCTTAGTTATCACTATATACCACCATCACATCACCATCACATCACCACCACCATCACCATTATATCACCATCATCACACTCCCCAGCACTCAATCCCACCAGTGACTATGCAGTAGAGGTGACCTCACTAGAAGCTAACGACTCTTACAAATCAGATCTTGTAAGGGTCCACACACCCCACACCTTACACCAACGTTATTCATCACTCACCTGTTCCATCAGGAGGCACTAGACCTCCATATAAGGGAAGCATTCCTCCATTTCCACGCCCTGCTCCTCAGTAACTACAGGTGGGTACTGTGCCCCTGACCACACCCACTAAGTGACCCTCTCTCCTCCCCAGGTCCTGCCTAAGGCCTCTTGTATCTGCTCCATCAGAGAAGTGCAGAGACATATCACAGCTGTTCAATTATGAGCAATTCCTCAAATATCACTCATCTGCTGAGCAACATTTCTATAGAACGTTTTTTGACACCCAGATATTCATAACATTTGTGGATGAGAGATCGTTTGGTCAGAAAGAGACTGTAGCATTTGCCTTCTTTGATGAATGTGTGGAAAAGGTGTGTGTGTGTGTGTGTGTGTGTGTGTGTGTGTGTGTGTATAAAGATCTATGGCATGTAATTGTTCAAGTCTGAGTTGTGGAGAGCACTACTCATGTCTCCCTTAGGTGATGGCTGACCTTCATAGTGAACTGATCAATGTCAAGGCTGCTATTAACAGGTGTGTGGGTGTGGACTATACCTCTCTCTCCCCCCCCCCCCCCCACCAGTGTTATGCTCTCCCTTATCTCCCTTCCCCCCTCCCCCCCGGAGTTATGCTCTCCCCTATATGGAGTGTATCCCCCTCCCCCTCTAGTCCCCCTTACCTCCCTCTCTCCCCCTCTAGTCCCCCTACCTCCCTCTCTCCCCCTCTAGTCCCCCTTACCTCCCTCTCTCCCCCTCTAGTCCCCCTTACCTCCCTCTCTCCCCCTCTAGTCCCCCTTACCTCCCTCTCTCCCCCTCGAGTCCCCCTTACCTCCCTCTCTCCCCCTCTAGTCCCCCTTACCTCCCTCTCTCCCCCTCTAGTCCCCCTACCTCCCTCTCTCCCCCTCTAGTCCCCCTTACCTCCCTCTCTCCCCCTCTAGTCCCCCTTACCTCCCTCTCTCCCCCTCTAGTCCCCCTTACCTCCCTCTCTCCCCCTCTAGTCCCCTTACCTCCCTCTCTCCCCCTCTAGTCCCCCTTACCTCCCTCTCTCCCCCTCTAGTCCCCCTTACCTCCCTCTCTCCCCCTCTTAGAGTTATGCTCTTTTCTCTTCAGACACTCTGACCTGCCTACTGTTGTAGCTCTTCCAGCAGAGGCCTATGGTGTTAACACCAGTGTCACTTACAGGTGCTTTGTTTATGGTGTGCATTATTTGAGATCAATACATTATATGCTATTGCTTTCCCTCTAGCTATGACACCTTCCCAGACTTGAACCCTGACCTCTTCCACCCACTCACTGCTCCTCCCCCTCGTCTGCAGCCGGCGCTTTCGTCGTCATGTTTAACCCCTAACTCCCCGACCGTGGCTAGAAGGACTGCTGCAGAGAAGACCAAAGACAAACATGTAAGTGACCTGTGGTGAGGCCTTGGGACAATGTGAGGCCTTGGGTGATGTGATGATGAAGTGAGGCCTTGGGATGATGGGATGATGTGGTGATGTGATGATGTGATGAGCCTTAGGATGATGGGATGATGTGATGAGCCTTAGGATGATGGGATGATGTGATGATGTGACGATGTGGTAGGCCTTGGGACGATGTGATGACGTGGTGATGTGTTTGTGTTAATAATTGATTACTCTAATTACTGCACAGCACTTGGAGAAAGCAGTGCAGAACGACATCTTATGGGCCAAATGCCTCCTGTCTCATGTGTGCAGCCTGTGGTATGTGATACTGCCCTCACATGTTTCGCTGTACTGGAACAAGACTGGAGTGCTCCGTCAAGCTTTGGAGATATTTGAAGACATGCGCAAGAGAAAAGCACTGTCTGGGGATGAGGTGGGTGGTGTGCAGAGATAGGTCTGGGGACAAGGTGGTATGCAGAGATAGGTCTGGGGATGAGGTGGGTGGTGTGTAGGGGTAGGTCTGGAGATGAGGTAGGTGGTGTGCAAAGAGGTCTGGGGACGAGGTGGGTGGTGTGCCAGGAGAGGTCTGGGGACGAGATGAGTATGGGCAATGTATGCTTGCAGGTCTGCTACAGGATCTTGATGGAACAGTGTGTGAAGCTCGGAAGGCCGGCTCTCGCCGTACGCGTGTACCACGAGATGCGTAAGGCTGGCATCCAGCCCAACGCTGTGACCTACGGCTTCTACAACAAGGTGGTCCTGGAGGGGAAGTGGCCCAGTACCAGAAGGAACTGGAACATACTGAGGATAGTGGTGATGGCCTGCTTCTACCTGCGGCGGCTGCCCCACACAGGCCACGCCCTCCTCAAGGACCACGCCCTCACCTCTGTGGAGCAGCTAGGGGCTGACAGGGTGAGCCTCACCAGTTCCATCTCCTCTGTGGCCACTGCCTTCAACGACATTGGCCTGGATGAGAGTCCCTTCTCGCGGGAAGGGGAGGCCCACGAGGGTAAGGGGTGTGTCTTCAGGTCCAGCAGCATGGCTGGGGACTATGCCATTCAAGGGGACTATCTCTACATGGCCCACAAGACACCTTTCCACAAGTCACACTCCTCCAACAAGAGCAGAAGGAAGCCTAAGAGAGGCTGGTCCCCAGTCCAACATAAGGCCGCCGCCATGGCAACAAGGGGCGTGATGAATGGCCCCAGGCTGGACGTGGAGATGACATCATGTACACAATGCACCACCTGCAAGACACTACTGTATGATGAGGAGATCATGGCTAATTGGAACGAGAATGAAGCCAACCTCACGACTACCTGCCCCTATTGCTCCTGCAAGCTGGTGGCTTCTCTGACTATCAATCTGAAAGAGGTCAGTGCCAGCCATAACTGGCCCATTAACCCTTTAGTCCCTGCCCTTACCAGCCATAACTGGTACATTAACCCTTTAGTCCCTGCCCTTACCAGCCATAACTGGTCCATTAACCCTTTAGTCCCTTTTCTTACCAGCCATAACTAGTCCATTATTAACCTTTTATTCCCTGCTCTTACCAGTCATAACTGGTGCATTAACCCTTTATTCCCTGCTCTTACCAGTCATGACTGGTCCATTAACCCTTTAGTCCCTGCTCTTACCTTTCCTTAACTCTCCTCATCCTTCTCCCCATCTCTCCTCATTAGACTCTGCCCTCACTGGCATATACAACCAACTCCATTTCTGAAGTTGAAGAGAACAATTCCACTGTTTTAGACAACACAGTATTAGCTGAAGATGCCTCATCTTGTGGGTCTGGGGACCATGTTGAACCTACAGCAACACACCCCTCGCACCCAGCATCATGTGATGCCATACATCAACTATCAGCACTGGATTGTAAACTGTCTCCACCTTCATCTCACCCCAAAGATGGCCTTCTGTCCCCCAAAGATGGCCTTCTGTCCCCCCAAGATGGCCTTCTGTCCCCCCAAGATGGCCTTGTGTCCCCCCAAGATGGCCTTCTGCCCCCCCAAGATGGCCTTCTGTCCCCCCAAGATGGCCTTCTGTCCCCCCAAGATGGCCTTCTGCCCCCCCAAGATGGCCTTCTGCCCCCCCAAGATGACCATGTGTCCCCACAAGATGGCCAACCACAGAAGTATCCTGTATCTTTAGGTATTGTTACAAATGTTGAACAAGTAGATGACCTCAGCTCAATTGAGAAGAATGATGGTATGACCGCACCTCCTGATGGTCTTCAAGAGATGAAGGCCAGAGGCCATCGGCGTTCTCTGAGTGCTCCCATCAATAGACCGAAGTTAAGGTACCCCAAGATTGTATCCAAAGCGACCCTAAAGATATCCTCCGAATCAGGGGAGTCACCGTCTGTAACACCGTCTGTAACTCCCACCCCTAGTATAGACCCTGAGGTAATGTACTGTGGTTTGCCTCCTCCCCTCACCTATCTCACCTCCTCCCCAGTCCACCTACTCCACAGAGGCCTCCGCCCCCATCATTGTACCGTACCTAAGCCCTATTGTGCTCAGGAAGGAGGTGGAGTCACTCCTGGCCAAGGATGGGAGCAGGGGATTGGACAGGACCCAGCTGGTACAGGAGAAGCCAATCATATACTGGAACCTGGTAGGATAGCCATCAGTGCTGCTTTCAGTGACTGGCAACTTCTCCCCTCTCCCCCTCCTCCCTCCCTTCCCCTCCCTCCCCCTCCTCCCCCCTCCCCCTCCTCCCCTCCCTCCCCCTCATAGGTATGGTACTTCTGTCGCCTAAACCTTCCTACCTACCTGCCTCTCCTCCAACTTGGAAGCTTCATATCAGACCACGAAGAACTAAGGAATGTTAGTGTTATGATGAGTAGCCAACTGTCTTCAACCTGCCCCTTCTCTTAGGAGTATGTCCAAATGAAGATAGACCTCCTTTGGGACAGACACCTTCCTGGGACGAAGCCACCACTTCACCTTATTTGGGCAGGCAAAAGTACGTGCACGTGTGTGTGTGTGTGTGTGTGTGTGTGTGTGTGTGCTGATGTGTTGGGAAAGGAGTGTGACCACATGGGGTTGTGATGGACCCTGATACATTCATCTGTCATAAATAATAGCTGCCATCTTTATTCCTCCAGTCTCCCTTCCCCCACCGGTTGCTCCCATGGACTTCAACAGATACTTGGGCACTGAATAGTAAGGCTGCAAAAAATGTTTCCGTGTTTTAATTCTCAAATTCACATCATTTTAACCCTTTAAACACCCCTCTTAGCCAGTTACAGTCGATGGTGGCCCGCATCATGTGTGGGGACATAGGGCCACTTATCCAGAAGCTGCTTGAAGATCGCAAGCACCCAACTGGGGAACTGCTACATCGCAGCATATTCAGAGAAGCACTGTTCCTCAAAAGTGCAGTTACCCAGATGATACCGGATTTAGGTAAGGTGCAGGCCACACCCACATCCACTATTTGTGACGTTCTGTTCTCAATACTTCCAAAGATATATTTGAGAAGGAGTACGTACAAATTACCCAGAAGTTGTCTAAGGACTGGAGCACCCAGCTGAAACCAATGGACCATTGTCCCACACCTAGAGCTGCTCTGTGCAGGAGGGAGTTTGGGTGTCTACAGGTGTTCACTGTGTCACACACCTCACACGTAGGTGTTAAACTATAGCTTCTAAATATAGACTGTATTTATGTCACAATATCCTCATTATTATTTGTGAGAGAGGGGTGGTAGGGGGCAAGGCAGTTAGGTCTTCTTCCTCTTTGCTGGAGGTCTGTACATAGGGGAGCTGACGGGTGAGGAGCTGGTCGAGTACCCTGCTGGAGCTGACAGCTGTCTCTGGGCGGTGCTTGTTGCTAAGCACCAGAAAGAAAGAAGTTATACTCTGTGCTTACTAAAAGGGTTGGACGTGCCTTCGTTTGATAGGAAAGCGCGAGGAAGTGCAAATTCCTTCTCTTCGTTCTGTAAGCCAGTGTTTTCGAACTCGTCCTGGCGATACGAAAATGTCGATTATATGTATGTTGACTTGCTTAATACGGGCTCACTAGTGATTCCAGGTCATACAGTGTTCCCAGGTGTTTCCATATCTCCTGCGTAGTAAGGGTTAGTCCTGAGAGCTGCTGCAGGCGGTGCTGAATGCATGCCATATGGAAGTGTTTGTTGATCCCTGTTGTCAAGGAATATCGAACAGACGGATGACTTACTGCCACAAACAGCATTTGCACTGACCAACTGGTTTATGTCTGTGCATAGAATGAAAAAGCGCAACTTCAAGTTCCGTGCTCCATTTCACATCCTCCGAACTTTGATCTGTAGTTCTAATACGTGCACAGACATAAACTAGTTGGTCAGTGCGAATGCTGTTGTAGCAGTACGTCATTCGTCTGGTCGATATTATCTGATGACATCACCATCTAAATTAACTAGTCACTGCAGCAGTACCTCAAATTGCCTCAGCCGCTGTTCTCTAAGTTTGCCATGCACTCTAGCAGAAGACAGGGAATCAAAGGGTTAAAGATGCTAAACACACTCACTGAGCATCCATCATCATCTCGGTCCTCTTCCGCTCAAGCTCTTCCTGGGATAACTTACTGCAAAGGGTACCATGGTTACATACATGTAAGAACGCCTTACAATTAACATAATGCCTCACAACACATCACCCCTCACAACACATCACCTCTCTCATAACACATTACCCTTCATAACACATCACCCCTCACAACACATCACCCCTCACCCCTCATAACCATCACCTAGGCTCTCATAACACATCTCTCCTTATAACAAAACATCACCAACTCATCACCCCTCACAACACATCACCCCTCACAACACACAACTACCTCATAAGCAACTTACGGGCGACTATCTTGCATGTAATTTACCTGCTTCTGTTAGGCTTCTGATCCTTGCCTGCATCATGTGATCTGTCATGTGGCTTGTGATCCCTGCCTGCGTCATGTGACTTGTCATTTGACATGTGATCCCTGCCTGCATCACGTGATCTGTCATGTGACATGTGATCCCTGCCTGCATCATGTGATCTGTCATATGGCTTGTGATCCTGCCTGCATCATGTGATCTGTCATATGGCTTGTGATCCCTGCGTGCATCATGTGATCTGTCATGTGATTTACGCCCCCTGTCCACCTCATGTGATCTGTCATGTGATTCATGTCTCCGATCTCTGTCTTTGCTCTCTCTGTGCCTTGAAGGCACTACCTTACTGAAGAGATCCTATCACCCCACACACCATATCCACAAAGCTTGCATACCACTTCACCTTCAAATACACTCCATCTCCACCTGCCTAATAGCCACACCCACCAGTAAGCTCTGCCTACTAGCCACACCCACCAGTGACCTTTGATCTCACCTTTCATCCTTTTCACGTTTTGTTCTGTGAACTGCTGGAGGTCTGAAGGAGAGGGTGAAGGTGGAGGGTGGGAGAGGAGGAGCAGCAAAGGGACGTGTGGAAGGATGATGAATAATTGCCCCCCTACCACCCCCCTCTCTCACAAACAGTAGGCAAAATAAAATGTTTCGCAAGTATCAATATGACTAAGCAATAATCAGAGGGCCTAAATTTGTTCACTCCACTTAATACTATTCATAACATTTTCCATTAGGAACAGAAGTTAACTATCCCGCGTTCAAATTGGCCACATGCAAAAAGTTATGATCCCCTACAAAAAAATCAACGGTTTGCCAAGACTTACCGAGTCATTTTGCCCAGATTTTGTAAGGCCGTGACAAGACTTACTAAGTCTTATCATGACTTGCTAAGATTATATTGTGGCCACATATGAATCTCATTAGTAGTTAATTGTCTACACATTCATAATGTCACTAAACGCAGATGATGGCAGGTATGATTGCATCAGAATAGCTCCAGCTTTGGCCCGTACCAAAATCATGCTGAGACGACCATAGAGGGTGGCCAGAGCTCTTGACTTGATGGAATTAGTCCGGATAGCCAGTCGTGATGCCACAGTTGAAGACACCTCAATGGCTTCAGCTCCCCATGCACCATAGGTTTCCACCACTAAAGGAATGCACCGCCAGCTTAACTGTTTGCACTTAGCATCATTTTGGGAGTGCTTCCTCTTTTCTCTGCAGCTCTAGCAGCCACACCAGATGACATGCCCGCTTCCACAACTAATTATGAATTTAGTGGGGATGTTAACACACTGCTGGATGTATGCTGGTGCTACTGACACACTGCTGGATGTGTGCTGGTGCTACTGACACACTGCTGGATGTATGCTGGTGCTACTGACACACTGCTGGATGTGTGCTGGTGCTACTGACACACTGCTGGATGTATGCTGGTGCTACTGACACACTGCTGGATATGTGCAGGTGCTACTGACACTGCTGGATATGTGCAGGTGCTACTGACATACTGCTGGATGTATGCTGGTGCTACTGACATACTGCTGGATGTATGCTGGTGCTACTAACACACTGCTATGCTGGTGCTACTGACACACTGTTGGATGTATGCTGGTGTTATTAAACTTCTGAAGGTTTTTTAGATTAGGACAAGAGCCATGAAATCACTCTCCTTATTCTTTTAAACCCTCCACCTTCACCCATCACTCCCCTCCCTTCTCCACCTTCCTGCATTTGGGTGAGGCCACGAAAGCTAAGTTAAGAAAAACAGTCACATTGTACAGTGTTGGGGGTGGAGGGGGTTGTGTGTGTACGTAAGGCTGAGGGCCTAGGTCCCCTGGCTCCCTTTCACTCTGGATTTGATTCCTGTAACAGATCAATGAAGTATCATCAAAAGTGTGGTAATAGGGTTTAGCGATCCTTAATGCTTAATAGGAGAAACACTCTTAGTTAGTTCATATAGTTCACTAATGAAGTCTGGTGGCAGCCACTGTATGATGAAATCATTCGACATCTTTCTCGGGAAAGGATCCTCATTGTGTTTTGTCCCCTCTCCTCACGATACTAGAAACATCTGTGCAAAGGTCACACTGAATTGTGGTTGGAGGGAGTGAAGTCTGGTGGCCACTGTATGATGAAATCATATAATGGTAGCCACTATATGATGAATATCATTCCACATCTTGGTCCTTTTCACAAGGTCACACTGAGTTGTGGGTGGAGGGAGTGAAGTCTGGTGGCCACTGTATGATGAATATAATTTTACATCTTCTGGCAGGGTCCTTTTCAAACCACATTGTGTTTTGTCCCCTCTCCTCGTGTTACTACAAACATCTTTACAAAGGTCACATTGAGTTGTGGGTGGAGAGTGTGTCTGGGGGTATATAAGAACTTGTAACCGCTTGACTCTAAATTCTTGCTAATTATAAGCGTTCGGAAGCTAAATACAGTCACATGTTGTAATCCCTTTGCATTATTGTAATTTAAGGGGGTGGAGGGGTGGTGTGGAGGGAGAGAGGCACCATAGCTTGGGGAGCGAGGGCGGGGCCTAGGTCCCCTGGCCCCGGTCTCTTTCACTTAACAATATTCTGGACTTGTATTTTGCTTGATTCCTGGGATAGAAAAGGAATCATCTCATCCGTGGAGTATCAACAAAACTCTGGGGATGAGCAATGGACCTGTCTCGTACCCAGACCTTTACAATTTGGAATATTAGGACTTAGTTCATATCACTGAAGTCAGGGGGAGGGGGGGAGGGGGGGATTAAGGAGGACTGTGGAGGGTGAGGGATTAATGAGGACTGTGGAGGGAGGGGATTAAGGAGGACTGTGGAGGGAGGGGATTAAGGAGGACTGTGGAGGGAGGGGATTAAGGAAGACTGTGGGGAGGGGATTAAGGAGGACTATGGGGGGAGGGGATTAAGGAGGGCTGTGGGGGAGGGGATTAAAGAGGTCTGTGGAGGGGGATTAAGGAGGACTGTTTTGGCTGTTTATCATATTTTTGTGTGCACTACATTTGGATAAAATCTTGTATGCATGTGTGTCCTGTGCACAATCCATATGTGTCTCATCACCTCCACATAGCTCCTGTTGGCAGCTGGACCTGAGATTATTACTACTAGCAACAAGGAAGGTCACACCTCTGTAGGATTATGATGTTAACTGAAATAATGTCCCACACACTATAACATAACCTAATGAACACCTGCGTAATGCATACTTATGTTAATGACTGTTGTCATTAACTGGAATAGTAGGTGTGCCAATTTTCCACCAACACTTATTTACATGCATTGATTCTCTTTAATCAAAAGGGATTTTCTTCTTTTCTAGAAATATGTGAGTATGTACATGTACACAAAAGATTAAGAAGCAGATAATGAGGGAACCATGCATGGCTTCCACAGACAGCTAGTGCTGAACATGAAAGCTCTCCACTGTGATGACCATGCACCTCCTTATGGAAGAGCTCAGGAGAGAGAAACTAAGGCTTATCCAGGCAATAGTTTTGCCATAATGTTGCTCTTGTTTGGTTGATAGAAGTGAGGCAAGTCTCTTGTATGTTACGGAAGCACACTTCCCCATTCCTCCTGATGTGGTAAAAAGTAGTGGAGAAGAGCCATGTTCTATTTCCCATACACGTTGGTCATAAGACCTCTGCTTTTGGCATTCATGAAAGTGTTGAAAGGATTGCCACAGATACAATGGCTTTGTAGATGAGATGGATGCCTTTGTAATGAAGGCACATGGCATCATAGAAAGCACCCTTGTGAGTGCAAAACCATGATCACTGGTGAGACTGAAATACAAGATGAGGCACCTTTTTCACTATTGAGTTCCTTAGATAGGAGGCAGGATAGCTTTGAGTCGCACCAGTTAAATGAATGCAGTTGCTGTCTCAGTGAATGGGCTGTTGCCTTGGTCTGTTTTTGACCCAGAGATGGAGTGAGGAAGGTTCATGCACTGTAGCAGTATACTAGAGAGAAGAGGGGCTGTGATTTTGTATTGTGATAGCTTTCTACTTCAGCCCCTCTGGTCACCTTATGCCTTCAGCCCTATACCTTCAGCCCCTCTGGTCACCATATGCCTTCAGCCCTATACTATACCTTCAGCCCCTCTGGTCTTCAGCCCTATACCTTCAGCCCCCCTGGCCACCATATGCCTTCAGCCCTATACCTTCAGCCCCTCTCGTCACCATATGCCTTCAGCCCTATACTATACCTTCAGCCCCTCTGGTCTTCAGCCCTATACCTTCTGCCCCTCTGGTCTTCAGCCCTATACCTTCAGCCCCTCTGGCCACCATATGCCTTCAGCCCTATACCTTCAGCCCCTCTGGCCACTATATGCCTTCAGCCCTATACCTTCAGCCCCTCTGGTCACCATATGCCTTCAGCCCTATACCTTCAGCCCCTCTGGCCACCATGTACAAGCATGCCATATCATTTTCTAACGCTCATCAATTGCAGACACATGTAGTCAAATGGTTATAATCATTGATGCAATTCTTATTAACCGACATTACAGATTACTTAATTGCATTTGACGCGCATGCGTACTGGTTCTATGTGTCAGTATATATTTTCATGTGAGAGTTGATGTGCTCAGATGTTTGTTCAGACCGTACGCAACCATATTTCAAACTGTTAACAATCCTTTGGTAAAACAGGTATGACTCAATGTTACAATGTTACTCCGTCCAGTGCTACCAGGTCTGGTAAACAGTCTGTTCACCATTGTGTACAGGTTTGAAACAAGAGAAAACTTCCTTCTGTGCACGTTGATTACGTAGCGAAGATTTCAGCAACACTGGACACATTATTATGGTAACGATCAACGTATGCGCCTGTATGATTGCATCAATTAGCATGATGTGGAAAATGTTTACCGCGAAGTGCGTGTTTTTTTAAATTAAAATTTTAAACGTACTATAGTAAACCATGTACAAGCCAGATGTCTAGGCAATCGGCAATTGCATTCTCAACCGATATTTCGACTGGAAGTTAATGCGCCTACATTGGTACGTGAGACCCTCCCCCGCCGTGGCGTTAGGTTTGACCCAAATAAAATAGCCCGTATTTGGGCCCGGTCAAATACAAACGTTCGCGCACACGTGGTAGAGGTCAAATAATGCCCCGACAATGGCAAATGGCGTGTGCGGTAATGATTACACAAGGAGGGGGGGGGGGGGGGGGGGGGGGGGGGGGTGGTGGCAGTGGGATGTCTTATGTGACACTGATCGGCGCATAAATCGGTATTGTTTAAATAAATTGGTGAATCAAATTTCTATGAGGGTAGCAGTGTAGTTAGAAGTTATGAGAAGAGCTAGTTGCATTCGTTGCATGACAAGACGTAATGAGGACGAGACTTTTTTCATCGACAGAACAAAAACCTACCCTTCATATGGAGCCTTCTTTGGCTGCACCTGATACATGGAATAGGCTGCGCCGAACGAAATACTTTTTATGCTGGTACAATGTCATGGAAGTACAAAGCAGAGAGCAAAACGGTAAGCCAAAATTTTATCTGCCCACAGACCTGAACATGCATAATTGCCCGTGTTGTGGTTCAAATATGAAGTCAGTAATTGATGACGTTTTGTGCTGATTATACCGTAACCGAAAACATTGCGTGGAGTATGCAAAAAGGTATAGAATTTAGTGTCCAAGGGGCAAGCCTATATTCTCAAAGCATGCAATACTATGTAATAGTAGTTGCTTGTATGTACAGGGTGGAAAGTCACGCAAAATCTTTGAATTGGTAAAACTGGTATAACTGAGCATTGAAAAATTATGATATTGAAACTATAATCATGCCAGTGATTACTCCCGCCACGTGCCTTACATGGTAATCCCACCGTTCCCTATCACATAACCATTGGTGTAGCATCGCCTGCACGCCAACTTAATAAACAGAATAGTACAGAGTACACAACGGTAACATCACACTGCCACCACCAACATCCATACTGAATACACGACAAACACAACACACTAGACTGGGCAGGGGGCTCAACACGAACCTATATATTTTAAAGGAAGATGAGCCCACATCTCCTTACGGAAAAACCCCTGTGGCAAACCTCTAATAGGGAAATCCACATAAATAACGGGGAAAAAAACTGGCTATCTAGCACTGCCCAGCCACATACAACACGTACATACAGCACAACTCCACACAAAAGTCCGTAGTCGCAGCTCCATGTCAGGGCTCATCTGTCAACAGTCAAGGAATCTGCTCATGTGATCACAAACATACAAATTCAACACCACCATACACCAAAAATGTAAATTGGTGTCCAAAAGTTGCGTGCACGAACGCTCAGAATGACCCAGCAGTTGCCACCAACTGCTTATATCTTCATTCCCAGCTGGCGAATCCAGCTGCCCCCCACCAATAACCCTGCACAACCCCGCCTTGCCATACATCCCTCTCATTACCATGACTACAGTCCCTATTTAGGCGGGAGCATATTTCCTGTCTAATTCAATGCTTTCAAACGACAGGAAAGTGTATATATTAATGTAAAGTTATAAATTCATAGTTATTAATAGTTACTGATTAGTTTATTTAAATATTCAGTTCTAGAGTTATACCCTTTTGTGCAACTTTTAAATCACCCTGTATACATGGAACACCATTCTATGAGAAAATAGGTCTGACTTGTGGATTTATATAGGGTCTTTGCAAAAAGAGCACAGCGTTTTTAAATGAATATAATTCCTTAATCGGATTGTCAATCTAAATGAGTTTATGAACGTACATTTAGTCAAAAACGAATGGCATTTATCAGGATAAATAGCTTGCAATTAACTAAATCGACAAAACAATGTACGGCAACTTTTAATTAATAACGTGGTTTATAAACTGCAGAATGAGACTTTGAAAAAAGTGTGAAATTTGATTGGTGTTTTATACTAGTTAATATTCAAAACAACAAATCAAACTTATATGACCCTTACGTTATTATTAACTTTGAGTGTTAATAACCCACCATTATATTATCCATTACCAAATTAAATAGTGTTTTGTACTTCATTTTATACTGTGGTTATAAAAATTATTTACTACATAACAGCTTCAACCTTAATACCTTCAAAGAAAATTATGGTCTTAAATGTTAATAACTTACTATTGAACCTAGTAACTTGAAATCAGTGCTGTTCCACCACATATCCAGATCTTATGTTACTTAATCAATTATCCCAAACTGCAATCTTGAATAACTTTGTTAATAGAGGGCTTTGAATATTTTGATTTATGAGGGTTTTGATACAGTTACTTAACTACTTATCATAAGTGGATTATAAGTATTTGCCTAACTACTGCAACATATTTTAAAGAAATCAAATTTCAATCCTGATTTTAAAGCGTTGCGTTCTTTCGCAAACACTGTATGCATGTATATAGCATCCAAATCAAATAGATATATCTTCTGCAACATATAGACACTATTGGGTCCTATAAAACATACCACACCATTGCTATATGTGAAAATTCATTTTGGTGTCTTCGTCATGCGGGGTACCGACGTTACAAGGTCTAATATCCCATATGGTCCAAACAGCCACATCTTCAGGTAGGATGTATAGGTATAAAATGATATCCTTGTGTTCAATTGCATGTGGTTCCCAGGCATACTTTGTTTTATTTAGCAAAAACATAAAGACATACAATGGCTTCCTTTTTGTAAAAAAAAATTTAATCTGCAGGTGACCTCAATATTGTAACTGTTATAAACACATTAACCCTTTAGTCTCCTTCACAAACACACATTGCATATTTACATAGTAAGGGCATCAATTTAATGCCAACTGCCCCTACACGATCTCTGCGAAGAAAGTTAAACTGAAATATTCATTATTCACAACTGTGTATTTTTCAAACATTTTTTTTTTGGGGCCAAAGTGACTTTCATATCAGGACACAAATATATGAAAAGTTGCACACAAATCAACAGCATAGCATCCAACTTCATGTTATCCAGCGATGGAATACCCAATGAATTACACATCTTTAGATGATCACAGGTTAGCCCCTGTGCTGCAAGATGAAAAATTATGAAAAGCACCATGCTCAGTAAAAGTTTATCACAACTCAAAATGCACTTTTCTGACTAATTTTCTAAAGTCTTACATCTTCGATCATTATTGTCAGTTTTTTTTTTACACTATAAGTTCCAAAGCTATGCAGTCTATTTTATTTATATGGTGTTAACATAAGGAAATGTACAAACTTGCACCCTCTCCTAACTATACCCATCTTTCTCTGAAGTGCATACCCCTGGCCTAGTATAATAATATCCCTCTGCATGGTAGGCTTCTGATACATAATGTGCTGAATTGTGTATTCTAATGCTGCATGTGAACTAGGCCTATTGCTAGCAGAATGCAGGAATTGGGCACAGTCATCCATACAAATTTAAATTGTCTTGATAAAATATATGGCTGTTTACATTTGAACACTGCTCCTCCTGCATGACTATTAAATGCAAGTATGTATAACACCAGCGTGCACATGATAAATTTATACCTGTTATGATTTCATGTATGCATGTATCAAACTCTTAAATCACTTATGGAATTATAAACTTTTATTACAGATAGAGATTGTTCGTAGAACTTTTTGGCAATCATACCCAGGCCAGCACTGCATAGCGAGTGATCAGTTGGAAACCGCTTTTAGAGATTTTGAATTCGATATTGTTGGAGACATCGCACGGTGTACTGACTCTAGTGCATCACAGGGCTGGACCTCAGGGGAACGAATAATGTCTGTAACAGCCTCTTCTTTTCGTGCCTGGTAAGTCCAAATGTGCAGGGAGGGTCCTGTGTATAAAGTGACCAAACTGTTGGGACTACATCGCATCATCTAGTAGGTATAAGTGAATGTGCTTCAAATCCTGCGGCCCATGTACCTCTTATTGTTGTAATCCAGGTTCTTGTGTTTTTTATAAAGAGTCTAACTTCCTCTTTCTCATCCTTAACTTCAGCATACCAAAAAAAAATGCATGTAATAACTGCATAATACAGGAATCCAAAGTGACACTTTTTCTCAAGGCTGAGTGAGGGAAACAGGGTTCTTTCAGAACTACCTCACCAGCCTACATGGTTTCCTGTAGTGAAATATGGTAGCTAGCAAGAATATATATAATTAATGCAACACTTAATTAGAGAATTTGAGTATATCACGTTCAATCCAGTTGTGGTTACATTCAGATGAAAAATGTGAAAGTTATACTCTTCATTGCTTTCCATAATTTACATATTTAAAATAGCATTTTTTTTAATACTGAGAAATATACATATATTGTGTTATGCAAAACTCCTATTGTTTCCTGCAATAATTGTGGATTTAAAATATTTTTTATGGTTAACCAATTTATTAGTGCTTAATCGTTGTGTCCAAAAAATGTTATCTCTCATAGGTTTGCGAGCTGTTGCCAGTTTAGTATTGGTAACAATGTTTACTTAAAGGTGGATGTGAACATTGAAAAACATAACAGTGATGGAACTGTCAACACCTCTCCAAGTGCACTGATGTTTCCATACATTAAAATTCGAAATCGCTGCAATCCAAAGCTCACCATTCCAGGTTAGTTTTCTTATCAATTACATGCTTCTAAAATGCATCTTCTCTGAATGTTATAGTGGCCGATTTGGATCAAAATGCTATAATATGCAAATGGGCACCGAAAAGTGACCAAGAAGACTGTGGTGATGAATGCATGCCAGAGGGACTGTCCGCAGTGCTAGAAATCAATAATGTATGCTAGTATGTGTTAAGAATGCAATAACCTGTAATGATTGATTCAAACAGTGTGTACTAAATTTCTCTGGAATTCCTGACGGCACCTATACTATTGCACTTCAAATTGAAGACAAACCATTACGCAATCCTGCCAGTAGCCTCAGTAGTATTCCATTGCAATTTCTTGTTAAACTAGACAACAGCTTCTCTTCCTGTGATCAGCTGCCTCAGATTATTAATGAGACAACTTCTTATATACGTTTAACATCTAATACTGAGTGGACACACAGAATTACTGCACAAACCTCTGGACCAATGTAAGTGTATGAATAAATCTGACAGCACTATAAATTTTTATTTTTATTTTGACAGGATATCGGAAATTGTGACACTATCTCCTCATGGGTTGAGTAAGTCTAGTCTACAACAAGGCTCCAGCCCCAGCCAATGGTACGTTACTGTATCATGGACACCTGATGAATCACAGTCTGGAGTACATCTATTCTGCTTTGCTGCAGTCAACTCTGTTGGGTATGTTAAACCTTGAGCAATGTAGCCCCCATGCGCATAATTGCATGTTTCACACTACATGAAATGATGCTATATCTTAAGTAAAGTCCCATAGTACTTCATGTCATTCACACGGTAGTAATAATTATAGAGGTGTAAATGGTCAGCACAGTTGCAGGTTAGTGACAACACAGACAAGGAGTGAGAACAGAAAATACTGATTGTTGCATGCCATTTATTGAAAAATAATTAAACATTTGCTGAAATCAAAGTTGTGACTTCTAACCCCAGTCTCCCCTAAGTTTGTCAGCACAGTAGTAGGTTAATGACAACACAGACGAGGAGTACATACTGACTACGAATAAAAATATGTGAATTGGCCAGGGATTTATCTACGATGAGTCATCTGATCCAAATATTGCAACTAGGTGTACCAAGTGTCACTATACATTGCGCAAGTGTGCACCCGTTACAGAGGCATATTTTTACAATCAGTTTTACTGTTTATAAAATTTGTCTTCTCACCAAATATTATAGACTTATGTCACAACACAAGTGCCTGACTTTGTGGATTGGAGAAGGTATGTAATCTACAATGAGATATTAGTAACTTAATACATAAAATAAGTTGCAAGATTTTGATTCATGCAAATCTATATATAACATCCAATTTATATCTTCCTCACTATTTATGTAACCATTTTGCTGTGCGACAGAATATTTTAGTGTCTTGTGCAAGCGATGAAGCTCAAAACTGCCACATTGTCAGGCTAAACTCTGCCCAAAGATTTGTCCCCGCATGCATTAACATTGCACATTGGTATATCCATAATGGATAAGGTAAACTGAACAATGCAATAACGAAGGACTCATCCCTGAATTTGAAGCAATGTGTCCTACTGAAAATGTGGTCATATTGACCCCCATAGGTAATCGAACCTCATAATATAATCACCATGCTTGTCCAAGACACAATAATAGAACTGCATATAGAGAAGTCAGCTATAAAGTTATGAAAATAGAAAGTCAATAACAAAAATCTTGTAGATGATATTGCAGTCTAAATAGGATGATAAATTGAATTGAATGTTCCATGAGTTTGAATTTAGCATGTTACAATTCAAACCACTATATCTTGCAAATGGCACACACTATTGACTTCCTAGTTTCAAACTCCATACCATACCTTCTATCAATATGAAAACCTTGTACATAGGGCTAGGGTTAGGGTTTAAAATGCCACCTCTTGAGAGAGAACTGGTATGTACATAGATCTGTTTCCTCCATTTATTCAACAGAGATACATCTGCAAATTAAATTTTGCATCAATAATTGGATGTCTTAGAAGCATTTTGGCACAAAACAACTGGAGGAATGTGTATTAACATTGCCCAGTGGTAGATAAAGTAAAAAACAATTTGAAGCTATATTAATTGTCCCAGCTGATTATGTGACCCTAATGGGATATCATGCAAATAAGATGTAGGAACTATTAAACCGTAGATCAGTTCAAATTCACACATTTTAAAACACTTACATAATGTGATTCTCTACCTGTTCTGTAGTGCCATTGTCAAAAAATGGTAGCTGTGAGAACAATAAAGGCCTTTGTGCTCACAATTGCACTGAAATTGAGAACAACTTTCAATGTTCCTGTTATCCTGGGTATACTCTTTTAGAAGACAGCAGAAGCTGTTTAGGTAAAAAAATTCAAGTTCAATTTCATGTGCCTTTTGACTGCTGGAAATGTGTCAAATAATGCAGGTCAACCACGTGCTGTGTCCTGGAATCGAACACCAACGAGTATTTCAGCTAGCTGGGGTCCACCAGAGATTAATGGTAGTAGCAATGGCTCCTTATCTTACAGTCTTTCTTGCTCAAAGTCAAGTCTCTCAAAGACATCTGTCGACACTGGTTTTAATACAAAAGGAGATGTCACTAATTTGGAACCATTCACTAATTACAGTTGCTGCATTTTGGCCTCCACCACCTCTAAGAGATGGTCTCAGGCATGCAATACAATCCAGACAAATGAAAGTGGTAAGGATGATGATGCACATCTTGTATGACAGTTACTGTTATGTATTTTCAGTTCCTAGCACTGCTCCAAGAGGTGTTGTAATTATATCGACAAGTTCATCTGCAGTGAGCATCAGTTGGACCCCTCCTCTCAAACCAAATGGAATTATCATACTATACTACATATATTGGTGGTATCTGAATCCACCATCAGGTCCTCTGAGAATACAATTATCTAGTCTGTCATATGAACTGAAAAACCTGAAGTTTGGCCAGTCCATAAGTGTTCAGGTGTCTTCAAGTACAAGTGTTGGAGAAGGAATTAAGTCACAAAAAGTGAATGTACCAATAGGTATGTATGTTATAGCATTTAATTAACCAGATACACCTTTCTCAATTTTGTGAAATAAAAGCATTAATGTACTATGTGACTGGTCCATTATGAAGTACAGCTTTGTTATTTAGCGTGTGCAATCTTCCAATGACAAAATGGATCAGTAATTCGAACATAAAGTTAAATAATTGTATTTTAACCAAAATCTAATTATACTGGCATTAAACATTAGTGCACAAAACAATCAAAATAGATGGCATTAGAAGCCTTTCATATAACTCACTGCATGCATATGGCATCATTAAGCTCGAATATAAACTGAAATGCAGAAGAAAAAGTTCATTTTCATCAGGGAGTCTGTGCAATAGTGGCTCTGGCTAACTGTGTACAATGATTGTATATTAATATAGCTTGCCCAACTGGATGGTTGTACAAGGTAGCTACTCAGACGTGCAACACAGCTTGTGCCTGTGACGAGGCCATAGTGAAAAATTACAAGGATACTACTTATGATGCTTGTGTAAAAGGTGAGCTGTGTATTGAAGTGTTATACTAAGCAATAATTATACATATCATGGTAATATTTGAGATGAGCTGCAGCCCAGTTGAATTGCATCAAGTTCTTGATATCAAATGAGCAGCTGTGATTGTTAAAGATTCTTAAGTACTAATCATGAATATTGCATAGAAATGAGTAATATTTTTGTAGGCACTGTGCATACATTTCCCTTTCAATTATGAGCTAAATCACATCAACATTTTGCTCGTATGGATAGCAATTTTTATTTGGTACGGATGGGGTTTCAAGTGCCGGATGCAAGTGTGTCTTATAGGTAATGAATTTCACTCTCCTCCCTGATACTCTATTCTGATTATATGTTGCCATGGGAACACTTTCTGTACAGCCCTTATTCATATTTATGTATCTGATGTTCTACTAGGAAACTCTAGCATTGATATAATCGCCGCTCTTTAAAACCATTCCAATCCTATACTTTCTCGAAGGAAAAAGACGACGGCGATGACAAAGAAGAATGGACCTGGGAATGAAAATAGTATTAGCTTTTTTAGCAACGGTCTGAAGACAATACATAAAAATGACCATATTTGCCTTCTGGTTTGTTAGCAATGAAGAGCTAGACTAAAAAGGCGTAGAAACTGGGAGGGGAGGAGGAACCTTGGCCTCCCATTTATGTATATAAAGTACACTGAATTTATATTCACCCTCTTGCCCCCCCAATCCTACTTATGTTCCTACGCTTCTGAACTCTTCCATTTCTCCAGCTGTCTAGGTATTCTCAACCCTATCCAATAAAATAGCCACCCATCTATGTCAACCTCTAAATGAAGTTATTTCAACCACGTATAGTCACCTCAGCCTCACCCTACTGAGGCAGAATGCCAGGGCAGTTTTGGTCTACCAACCACCTCTTGTGACTTTTGGTTCTAGTCACCCTTTCAATAACCACAACAGTTGGGGTAGAAGTGATAATAAGTGCAATGCATTTTTTTCTTTTGGATTCGATGAATTCAGTGTAGAACTCAGCACCCCCTATGGGAGCACTTAGTGATTCAAAGTGAGGACAAGCTGAGCATGGAATGTTAGGGGGGAACATGGAAAGATCTTGGGCACTGAATATTGTCCTTCTAGAACCCCATCATCCAGATGCCAACAGTTTAGCAGTATTTCTTTGCACTGGTGCAGTGCAGAATAGGGCAAAATGGAGAAGGCCTGAAGGGTCACCTTGTCGGACACGTGATGCCAATGTTAAATGACCCATTGGAAGCCACAATTGTTGGTGTTGTGAATAACTCCAAGTCATCCACATAGCTCAGGAAAGAGGATGATACAATAGTGAAGGACATCTTCCTGAGACACTAAGTTAAATGCATTACATGTCAATGTTTGAGTCTCCATTATTCCAGTTGTCCTCAATAGCTTGTCTGAACTTATGCACAACTTTTCTATGCCAGCTGGACAAGCTATTCCATACTGAAATGCATTGAAGAACTGGGTGGCCTTTTCCCTTTGTTAAAACGCATGCACATTTACCCATGAGGCTTCTCAAAATATCTCCCACAGCAATTGATTGAGCATCTCACCCAGTACCTTTGATTATATCCTCTTACTAAAATGATAATTGTTCTAATTCATGCATGTTATCTAGCAATGTCTTATATGATGTCTGCTTTTAAAGAATTTCATTTTAACCTATACACCAAAAGGTTTTGTGAATGTGTGAATATTATTTGATTTTGCACTTGGCATGTTTGTATTGTAAATACACACATATCTAATTATTCACTAATAATTCATTCAGTTGTAGGAAACACTATTGGCATTCAGAGTATCACACCATCATCATCCATCTCACCAAACACCACCATTGGAACCAAAGTGGCTACTGTAACCATCATTCAGCCAAATTCCTTAGCACAAGCAGTTTATGTGAGCCTTTCATCTCGTGCTGACAGTACTTACAAATTGTATCCAGTGGTGTTTGGATTAACACCAGATGCTACCGATCCCATTCATATAGTTCCAGTACCTTCAGGTGAATGGAACAGTTCTCAACTGATGGAAGTCAAACCAAATACTACATCATGCATAAAGAAGTATTTTGTTGACATATACGTGACCTCCACCGTTTATCCAGAGGGAGACTGGAGAATATCTCTCAATGTTTTAAATGTTACCACTGCACAGATCACCTTGAAGGGAACGCCTTGTCTACCTTCAGAGCGGTTTGATATTGCCAGTAAACGTTGTGTTGCGATATGCAGCTGTGGACTTACATCTACCGAACAAGCCCCAATCTGTATTTCTATTGGTATGCACTTACATCATGTGTAAATGAGTAATCTGGATTTTATTTCCCGCAGACTCTACATACAATGCAGACAATGTAAGTTGGAGTCAGTTAAGAAATACCGTTGCACAAAATCGTGGTTCAGACCTTGATAGTTTTTGGTTTTGGCTTCTTGAAACAGTGAAACCATACTTAATAAAGAATAGATTCATACCATTGTTTCCTGTACCTCTCCAACATAGCTTATTTTCCTTTGTCCATCACACTGTTAACTTCAACATTCCATTTGACAACCCAACTGCTAGAATAACTTCAAGAATTGATGTTTTAGATAATCATGTCTTCCTCTTTGGTGTGCGTAAGTGGGTTCTTCAGTACCCTGGGCATTCAATAAATACTAGTGGACTATCAACAACAGTCTCCCAACTGTTATCATTACACTTGGACATCACACATCTCTATAGTGAGTATTCAACACCAGTTAAGTTTGGAACAAAAGAGCCAAAACTTGTATTGACCTTTCAAGATGGAACAAACATTTCATCTTCAGGCAATATTGACTTACAAGGATTAACTATACAGTGCCCAAGATCAGATGCCAAACAATTTGAAAGTATACCATTTGATATATCTATGGAGTTTGTGGAAACCATTACAACATTGTCAACACATGTCTTTAGTGTCAATGCTACTACATTATCTACAACTGGAGTATACTCAGAGTTCACTGAATCATTTTTTGATTCAATGATGGTATCCATATCAGTAGGACCAGGTGAGTACTTGTAATTTAAATTATAATACAAGCAAATTAATGTATAATATTATAGCATTGCAACATTTTCGCATCAATTGTACCATATAATTAATCATCTACATCTTGCAGGCAGTGATGGTAGCCTTCCAATGACAACCTGCAAAGCAGAGCAAAGTAAGAGTTATTTTATACTAGTGCATTGATTAAAACATTCCTAACTGAATTTCAGGAATCTTGACCTTCGTAGATTTTGCATCAGAAAACATCATGAATGTAAAACGTCTTGTGAATGTAATTAACAGTTACTCAGATCCAGCTGAAAGAATTCAAATTGGCTTCCCATTTGGGAAAAGCATTCATAATAGTGTTTATGTAAGTATGCATGCAAGTTTATGTTGTGTTTGTTTGTTGATAACTGATAATATACATACTTACTATTCAAAAACAACAGGTATTGTTAGATAGTGAATAACTCCCATGGTAACAATATTTTTGTGCTAATACTATTCCTTGTGGTATTCATCCATGTCATAACATCACAAGTTAACTTCTCAGTACCTTATGCACATGCAGACTGAATTTGTATTTATCAGATTTCATTTTTGCAGTTCAATGGTGTATGGAAGTACATAAAATGTAACTTAGTTTACCTGTTTGTTCTTCCTGAAAAAAGGGATTAATTTGATGCATTTTGCCCAACTATGGTGTTTAAAAATTTCGGTATCCTCATGTGTGAGGCACAGCAAATGGATTAGAGTACATTTGGTGGACTTTTTGCCATGCCTTGTAGCCAACTATAGACATCGAGCCATTCAGGAGGTTTGGTGTATACACCTTTAACTACACATAATGTATATTGTGATGTGCTTGCTAGTGGTAGGAGGGTTAGAATAGGAATGCAGCATATTGTAGCTGATTTTTCATACTTGATATTAAATTTATGTTAGAAAATACTGTATCTACAGTTGTCTGTGTTTTATTTAAATGCTTTGTGATAACAGATGTTTGCCTGTAGATAGAAAATAATCCTCAAAGGGAGGTTGACATGGAAAAACAAACGCTCTTCATTTAATTTTATGTGCTTCATTTGACTTTGAAATACAAAGTCATGTGACAGTGGCATCCCTTGGGTCCAGTTATTAAAAATGGTTTAAGAAATAAGACTATTCGTGTTTTACTAATGACACTCATAGTAGTATTGTGTATGAGTGTGAGAAAGGTATTTTTCCTGTTCTCCTCAATTATTAATGTCTTTATAATGGCTTGCCTCTCACTCACTATTAATGTCTGTTGTCCTGAATGTCCACCCGGGGTACACCAAGTGTACAGCAAAAAAAAAACGTTTTTGCTAACCAAACTGAATACTATACATAGTACAAGTCCTTTTAGGATTGAGCCAAGAAAACTAATCCTTCTGGTACTCGTAAAACAAGCTGTGCTAGTGGATCTATCAATTAAATTCAGCACAGTAAATCAAATGTGCTAAGGAAAGTAAAAGTATACACTTTTAGCTACACTTGAATGGCAATAATGAACTAGTACTTCTCACCAAAGCTAAGGCAAATGATGGCTGCCAGCTTCATCCTTGTTCTCTCTCTCTCTCTCTCTCTCTCTCTCTCTCTCTCTCTCTCTCTCTCTCTCTCTCTCTCTCTCTCTCTCTCTCTCTCTCTCTCTCTCTCTCTCTCTCTCTCTCTCTCTCTCTCTCTCTCAAGGATGTATACCAGTCTAGCCACATGGCATCAATACATATAAGTGACCGACGCAGAGTGGCAAGATAGTTTTATCAGCTAGCCAGCGGTACTGTTGTGTTCCTTCTCTCCCACAACTAGGGTAGTTGGTGGGATTTTTATATTTAACCCATCGTATACGTACCTATAGGGACAGTAGGGTTAGCATATGTACTCTAAGTTGTTGCAACCAAGTACAGATCGAATCAAAGACTGGTGGCTCTGATAAGGATTGATTTTCTGTGTTGTTTAGAACAACTCAATCTGCTGGTGTGTGTCCAGAAAATGACACTCCTTATGTCGCTTTGAACAACACAACTCTACCACTGGTCAACCAATAAAGCTACCTTACCATTCCGCTTCGGTCACTTATATGTCCATCTGGGGGCACAATAATACACTTGGGTGCACAGCAAAAAAAAATCTTGCCCTTTGGTCTTTCAAGGAATCTAGTTACACTGAATACTATGGACACATTGTACAAGTTCTTTTAGGATCAGGCCGAGAAAATTAAGCCTTAAATCCTTTTGGTACTAAAAAAACAAGCTGTGCTAGTAGGCATTAAGATAAACATGTGAGTTTGTAGCATCCATTTTAATAAGGAAGACCATTTGTTACACTGGTTCAAAGCAAAAACTGTCAGATGTTCTGTTGCTATTGGATCCTCCAACTCCACGCCAGGGCAGCACATATGCACTCACGCTTAGTAGCTTGAAACACAGAACATATGGACATCAAGATGTATTCCAAGAGTGCTCATGATTAGAAGAATCTCATGTGCTTAGACATTACCATCATTGCTACTGTTGTAGGAGGAGGGAGTACTTGAACTTAATGCCTCAGACAAGTGGTGGTAAATGAAAATAAAGATAATGTGATGTAGTTTGTGTTCTTCATTTTCTGTTGGTCAAAAGCATATCTTAACTATTACTGAAAAAAACACATGGAGTCCTCTTGCACACCCATCCCTCACAGAAAATATTATTGCTTAATCACTTGTAAATTCAGTTCTAGGTTTTCAGTTGCTGTGCATACATGTAGCATACAAAAAGAAGGGTAGTGGATAAAACATTGTGCATCTAGTGCGAAAATTTAGATCTTTTTAAGTAGTAAAACCATTGTCCATCTGATTATCTTCTATTTGAATTATAGGTTTCATCACATGGGCTCATTTCTTTTGATAAACCTTATGGCTCTACCTATCCCCAACAATTTCCACTAAACACGAGTGCTTATGTCATTGCTCCATTTTGGACCTACAACGATATTCAGAAACAAGGCTCTGTGTTGTATGTTGCTATTCATAATACTGACTACCCAAACCTGTTTAAAAGAGTTAATTCTCTTATTGCTACTCGTATTTCAAACCAAGCAGTGGTACAAATGCAATGGATGATGATTGTACAGTGGAACAAAATTCCAAACAGCTTCTATGATCAAGTTAGTTAATGCAGAAATGTGTGCATGATGTCATACACATGTAATTACTTTGCAGGAAAACAGTTACCAGGCCATAATCACCACAGATGGTTCCAGGAGTTATGCTATCTTCACCTATGACTGTAACAAGATGGGATGGAGTGGTGATGGAAAGGACTATTATGCAGCTGTTGGGTTTGATGCTAATGGAGAGTTATTTCAGAACCATCCGGCATCAAGATATGATATTGTAGCAAAAGCTGTGGCATGTGAAAACACGCCTTGCTCTACAATTAATCACATTGTCTACAGCTTAAATGCATCAGTTGTATCTCTAACTGAGAAAATCAAGGACACAATTGAGTGTAGAAACATAATGATCGAAAATGATATTTTATTGTACAACAAAAATATTCAGATTTCTGAAATTTTCAGTAATCTGGAACCTTGCCCTTATACTCTGGCTCATGCATACTGGGACTACACAAGGTTTCGATTGCAATCAGAAGAATTTGCTTACTGCTTCACTCAGCGAGTTCCAAGTCCTGGAAGTATCAGAAGTGTTCAACAATGCTGCTATAATTACTCGTAAGACTGGTGATTTATATTGTTAACTACCAGTACTATATTTGATGCCATTTGTTTCACAATCGGTGTTCTTTTTTATTTCCACTACAGAACAAATCATGGTATTTGGAGAAATGAAAAACCATTTCCACTGCTGACATCAGGGAATAAATACGTGGGATCCATGTTCTTATATGATCCAAAGCTGTATCCCAAAGAACACCAGAGGTATGATATAGACTTTAAGAAATACTGCTGCGGAGCTGCAGGTCTCTGTGATGAGTACAGGAAAAGACGACCTTCTAGAGATTGCGCAGACTACATACCTCCAATATCATGTAAGTACATAGAAAGATTTTTTGGAGTGAGAAAGTGTCATGAGTCAAGGTGGTTCTTGACTCATGCCACTTTTTCACCCCATGTGAAGAGACAGCAGGGGTTTATGTCAGTTGCCAATATGATACAAAATCCTAATACAGTAAGTATACTCAGTATACACTTATAATCAAAGTCAGAATTTGCCACATTAATACCTGACCTATGTGATGTCTTTAGCCACAATCAGAGTAAACTCATACAGCCACACAAGCTATTATTTCTATACAGCGCATGCGCAGAACATGGCGCCTCACATACTATAACCTAGCCTTGCTCATTGATCATTTACAGCATGCATCTCCTCATATCTAAACATTGGATTGGTGAAAGCCCCAGCCGTATATTGTCTACTTGCATTTGAACTGTGGTCTTGATTTATTACCATAGCCTTACTTGAAACTGATAATTGCTTATTAGGATTTGAAGCCTTTGTGTAAGAAGTGTTTATGACAACAAGGAAATAAGACCTAACTGTCTTTGTATGTACTGGCTAGATGGAAAGGGATTTTAAATAACATTTGTACTACCTACACCATCACTACATAACATGTGCTATATGTGTTTTTTTTTAAAATTAACATGTTATGTGTGACTAACTTCATGAGACTTAAGAAATGTATGAACATGTGTTCACAGTTTCTTTTTTGGAACTTTTAAGGTGAACGTGATCTAAAGTAGTGAATCACAATGGTGATAGTAATCTTGGCCCCAGACACGTTAGCAGCAGATGGATTACATCACTGCTGAACAAGGGTCTGGTAATACCCTATGGTTAAGACACTTCTTTTACCTGAAAAAAGCGATTGACATTCTCTTCGACAAAATTTGTGTGTAACAGAGGCTAAATGTGGCACGTGCTGGCTACCTGCATGTGACTAGTGGGTGACTATTAAGTTTTATTTAAATGGAAGTGGTCACAGATTCTACACGTGGATGTAATCCATCTGCTGCTAATGGGTCTGGGGCCGAGCAAGGCCTATCTTCCTTATTTTCGTTCATTTTAATTAGATCGTTGTGTGAGGAGTACAGGTACTTTATTGGTACCGTGTGCACACTGTACTAGTATATATATGCTGAATGCCATGATGTGGTTATTATTAACTGTGATTTCAATGTTGATATGTGCTTGTGTATCAGAGCTATTATTCCAATGTCACCTACAAGGGCTGAAGGGAAAGCAAGCATGACAAATTCAGTGCTTGTGGCTGCATGTTAAGAAGGGGAAGATGAGATGGTTGGGAGTAGCCATAAGCTAATGTAAGACAACCAGTGTATTGTGCAGCATCCTTTACATTTGTGAACAAACACATACTTTGCACGCATCCTCATCTGAGTCTAGGTAACACTCACCTTTACTGGCTTCTAGAAACAATGTACTAACTTTGTTTAGCTGTTCTATGATCTATTTCCATTCTCACTGGCTTGTCACATCATCACTGACAGGACACTGCATGCCTTTGCACAGTCCTTAGTAACTATTTTTGTCAGTGCAATATCCAGGTTACCCACCATAACTTCCTCCTTCACTCACCCATGCACGTGAAACACATTAAGGGAGTCATAGTCCTTCCCTTAATACAAATAATTCATGAGAGCATTTGCTTTTTGAAGCATGCTGGAAATCTGCTTGGAAAGTTTACCTATATCCTGAACCCTGAAGAAGATGAAGAGGTGTTTTGGCCTTTAAACTGTACTTGAATCTAAGTCAGAAGGTCCTGGCTCCTCTTCTAATTGTACAAGTAAATAAAAACATTCTCTATGAGAAAGTTGGTGGCATATAGGATTTGAAGGCAATGGTGGTGTAAAAAGGAAGGAAACAAGGGTCTAGTAATAAGGGAAAATGGAATAGTCCTATATTTAGCACACGAACAACATGCTATATCCTACATATAGAAATGTGCTAAATATAGGACTATTCCATTATTAGACCCTTGTTTCCTTCCTTTTTACACCACCATTGCCTTCAAATCCTATATGCCACCAACTTTCCCATAGAGAATGTTTTTATTTACTTGTTTCATTGATTTTTATTCATACCCAATTATGAGCCGTATAGCATGTTAAGTAATCCATCTTGATATGAGAGGGAGGTTGTAAAGGTACGACATACCTTTGAGTGACCTTAACTGAGCGAGATGCACGTTCAGGACTATGGCAATATCGCTGTCTTTTTTCAGGATCTGCTCGATACCTTGCACGTCGAGAGGTCCGTTCCTTTTCAGGATCTGAGGGGGCTTTAAGGGGCAGCCGAAATAGAAGAGAGGTTATTAATTGTCGCCCCTGCGCGATCGAACCCACGAACGCATTTTGTATCGGGCCAGAAGCAGACAGCACCCTCTCCCCCTACTAATCGCATCTCGATACCTTGCGCGTCGAGAGATTCGTTTCTTTTCAGGCTCTGCTCGATAGTTTTCATGTTGAGAGCCCCGCTTCTTTTCAGGCTCTGCTTTGTAGTTCCGCTCGGGCTGAATCTAATATGTCGTCTCTAGTTTTGAGGTACTATGCTCGTCGTTTGGCTTTCTTTTCCTGACGTGAAGGCATATTGAAAAAAAAAAAACAACTTCACTAAGTTACAAAGAGCGTCAAACCTACAACGATCAAGAATGACGCACGTGCACGTTATTAAAAATACATAACCGCCAAAGTTAATTACCACTACGTGTAGTGCCCGGACCGTACACATTTGATTACATGATGTATACTGCTAGTACTTCGTATAAAGAGCGACGTAGGACCTATCCGAGTCGTGTCAGTGCAGTAAGCTATACGTGATTTGCTAATACAACCACCGATATATGTCATGTAGCCTCGAGACGTTTTGACCACAGAAGCGAGAATGCCAACGAATTCTGAAGCCATTGGTGTGATTTTCATTTCTTAAAAGTGTTCCTATCCCGAGTTATGCGTGGTCAAGAAGAAGAAGAAGAAGAAGAAGAAGAAGAAAGAAGAAGAAGAAGAAGAAGAAGAAGAAGAAGAAGAAGAAGAAGAAGAAGAAGAAGAAGAAGAAGAAGAAGAAGAAGAAGAAGAAGAAGAAGAAGAAGAAGAAGAAGAAGAAGAAGAAGAAGAAGAAGAAGAAGAAGAAGAAGAAGAAGAAGAAGAAGAAGAAGAAGAAGAAGAAGAAGAAGAAGAAGAAGAAGAAGAAGAAGAAGAAGAAGAAGAAGAAGAAGAAGAAGAAGAAGAAGAAGAAGAAGAAGAAGAAGAAGAAGAAGAAGAAGAAGAAGAAGAAGAAGAAGAAGAAGAAGAAGAAGAAGAAGAAGAAGAAGAAGAAGAAGAAGAAGAAGAAGAAGAAGAAGAAGAAGAAGAAGAAGAAGAAGAAGAAGAAGAAGAAGAAGAAGAAGAAGAAGAAGAAGAAGAAGAAGAAGAAGAAGAAGAAGAAGAAGAAGAAGAAGAAGAAGAAGAAGAAGAAGAAGAAGAAGAAGAAGAAGAAGAAGAAGAAGAAGAAGAGAAAAGAAGAAGAAGAAGAAGAAGAAGAAGAAGAAGAAGAAGAAGAAGAAGAAGAAGAAGAAGAAGAAGAAGAAGAAGAAGAAGAAGAAGAAGAAGAAGAAGAAGAAGAAGAAGAAGAAGAAGAAGAAGAAGAAGAAGAAGAAGAAGAAGAAGAAGAAGAAGAAGAAGAAGAAGAAGAGAAGAAGAAGAAGAAGAAGAAGAAGAAGAAGAAGAAGAAGAAGAAGAAGAAGAAGAAGAAGAAGAAGAAGAAGAAGAAGAAGAAGAAGAGAAGAAGAAGAAGAAGAAGAAGAAGAAGAAGAAGAAGAAGAAGAAGAAGAAGAAGAAGAAGAAGAAGAAGAAGAAGAAGAAGAAGAAGAAGAGAAGAAGAAGAAGAAGAAGAAGAAGAAGAAGAAGAAGAAGAAGAAGAAGAAGAAGAAGAAGAAGAAGAAGAAGAAGAAGAAGAAGAAGAAGAAGAAGAAGAAGAAGAAGAAGAAGAAGAAGAAGAAGAAGAAGAAGAAGAAGAAGAAGAAGAAGAAGAAGAAGAAGAAGAGAAGAAGAAGAAGAAGAAGAAGAAGAAGAAGAAGAGAAGAAGAAGAAGAGAAGAAGAAGAAGAGAAGAAGAAGAAGAAGAAGAAGAAGAAGAAGAAGAGAAGAAGAAGAAGAAGAAGAAGAGAAGAAGAAGAAGAAGAAGAAGAAGAAGAAGAAGAAGAAGAAGAAGAAGAAGAAGAAGAAGAAGAAGAAGAAGAAGAAGAAGAAGAAGAAGAAGAAGAAGAAGAAGAGAAGAAGAAGAAGAAGAAGAAGAAGAAGAAGAAGAAGAAGAAGAAGAAGAAGAAGAAGAAGAAGAAGAAGAAGAAGAAGAAGAAGAAGAAGAAGAAGAAGAAGAAGAAGAAGAAGAAGAAGAAGAAGAAGAAGAAGAAGAAGAAGAAGAAGAAGAAGAAGAAGAAGAAGAAGAAGAAGAAGAAGAAGAAGAAGAAGAAGAAGAAGAAGAAGAAGAAGAAGAAGAAGAAGAAGAAGAAGAAGAAGAAGAAGAAGAAGAAGAAGAAGAAGAAGAAGAAGAAGAAGAAGAGAAGAAGAAGAAGAAGAAGAAGAAGAAGAAGAAGAAGAAGAAGAAGAAGAAGAAGAAGAAGAAGAAGAAGAAGAAGAAGAAGAAGAAGAAGAAGAAGAAGAAGAAGAAGAAGAAGAAGAAGAAGAAGAAGAAGAAGAAGAGAAGAAGAAGAAGAAGAAGAAGAAGAAGAGAAGAAGAAGAAGAAGAAGAAGAAGAAGAAGAAGAAGAAGAAGAAGAAGAAGAAGAAGAAGAAGAAGAAGAAGAAGAAGAGAAGAAGAAGAAGAAGAAGAAGAAGAAGAAGAAGAAGAAGAAGAAGAAGAAGAAGAAGAAGAAGAAGAAGAAGAAGAAGAAGAAGAAGAAGAAGAAAGAAGAAGAAAGAAGAAGAAGAAGAAGAAGAAGAAGAAGAAGAAGAGAAGAAGAAGAGAAGAAGAAGAAGAAGAAGAAGAAGAAGAAGAAGAAGAAGAAGAAGAAGAAGAAGAAGAAGAAGAAGAAGAAGAAGAAGAAGAAGAAGAAGAAGAAGAAGAAGAAGAAGAAGAAGAAGAAGAAGAAGAAGAAGAAGAAGAAGAAGAAGAAGAAGAAGAAGAAGAAGAAGAAGAAGAAGAAGAAGAAGAAGAAGAAGAAGAAGAAGAAGAAGAAGAAGAAGAAGAAGAAGAAGAAGAACATGGGACTGGGTACGAGTTTCGAAAATTGTTTTGTTCTCTACAACCATGCGGTTTTGTGACATCAAACAAACACGAAACTGCTTGTTGTTGCCTTCTTGTACGACGACGATAACAAGGTAAGTCATCCGCTCGTCGGGAGTCTTGTTAGAAGCGGGTCGCGTTTTTTTAATGACATTCATAATCGGGGTCAAATCCTATATGACTCTCGACAAAGGGTCCTGGATAGGATATTCTATGGTTTTGAGCTAATATTTCATACCACACCATTGAATTTAAAGGCACACAAGCACATAACTTGCACGAGCTGATTTTGATACGACTTTGCAATTATTAAACTTCATTGTCCATCACCTTGCATAATATATAAAATTGTGGACCACTGTTCATTAGCATTAAATAATACAGAGCTGCAAGTAATGTGTGAACACTGGTATTCAGATGAATGTATATAGACAATGTGCATAAATTGATTTGGTGTGTGTACATGTGAGTGTGTAAGTGCAAAATTGCTTTGTCTGATACTTGGTACATATATTGTTATTGCTTATTAATTGTAACAACAATCACCATGTAAATATACAACAGCTGATCATTTGCATCAGTTGAAATGAATGAGAATTCCTTTTGGAATAACTAATATGCCATATCATTATAGCATGGGACTGGGGTGACCCTCACATCACAACATTGGATGGAAAGACCTACACATTCAATGGATGGGGAGAGTACATACTGCTCCAGTACTCCCCATTGGACCATAGAACTACCTTCAGCCTGCAGGCACGAATGGTCCCTTGGAACAGGACATCTGCAACACAGTTTTCTGCCCTAGCATTTGGAAACAAATATAATGGATCAGTTGTCGAGGTATTCTAAATAGTACTTTCTAGTGTGGCAGCTCTTTTCCAATGCTTGCATAGTGGGATCATTAATACATTATTACCCCATCAATACAAGTCTTTGATGACTTCATCTGCATTTTCATGTACCATCTGAATATGGAATTTTAGTTTTAGCAACATGTTACAGTTGTACTTTGTACACATATGCAATGTGCACTAGAACACAAAACTCTTATGGCCATGCTGCTGTAATAAAACACATGTGATGATGTGACCTTGCCCCTCTAAGACACATAACTGCAAAGTTGATTTATGAGAGTTACTTAATCACTAATAACAATCATTGAATGAATACTATTTGCCTACATGTCTAGATAATTATTTGTAATTCCATTGCAGATTGGAGTTATCAGCAATAACCAATTCAATGCATATGTTGATGGAAAAAATATCAGCTTACTACTCCAAGGTCCTAATTCTGCATACAGTGATGAAAATGTAGAAATATTTAAGAATGAGGACAATTCTATTACATGTGCAATGCCTACTATTGGATTTGGTGTTACTGTTAGCAGCAAGGAAGGTGCCATGGGCTTTGTGCTACAGGTCCCTGCATCATGGCAAAGGTATACCACTGGACTTCTAGGCAACTACAATGGAAATAAGAGTGATGACTTCATACCAAGAGGAAGTAAAGTAGCAATATCGGATGGTGAAAGTGATAGAAATATTCATTTCAAATTTTGTCAGACATGTAAGTCTAAATAGCCTTAAATTTTAAACTAATTCATTCTTTCTCTCCCACTTTTTAGGGTCTACATCTCAGTCAGAGTCTATTTTTTCCTACTACAGTAACACATCATGGAAATTCTATTCTCATCCAACTCACCTCCCTGTCTTTGCAGATGAAATAATTCCAACAGCTGCCCAAAAGTCATTATGTGGCAATAATATTCAATGCATTTACGATTTATCACAAACAAACAGCACAAAATTTGCCATGGAAACTGCAAAGTTTGGAGACAACAACATCCAGAATGCCAAGATAATCAGTACGTTTAAATACAACTAACTTCAAAAGATACACCATGTATGAACTGATTTAACCACAAAGATGCTCTTCTAAAAGAGTTCATATTACTTTAAGTGGTCATTTACTGAATTTACGTACTTTTGGAGTGCACAATAAACTCCAAAGCTATTAGAACCAGATTAAAAGTTTGGTTTTATAACCTTCAAATATATACCATAAAATATAATACTAATGAATAGTTAAATAATTTGAATAATTAAAAGGCTTCAAGTTTTTAAAAATCAAATTTGTAAAAGTGAATGAGAAAAGTAAGTTAAAATTATTACAGCAATCCTTGTGAACAATGTTATAGAGAGGAAATTTTCTTTAACCACTGCTTTTCATAATGGGAGGTCAAAAACATATAAGGTTCACTCTGACCCTAGCAGTGCATGAGGGCAGAGTCTCTTCATAGACTGTATCTATTTCTATGGTTATTGTACTTGGTAATTATGTTGTTATCATTGTGTTTGTTGATTGTATATATAATGTATTATTGTAAAAAAAATATATATATATATATAAGGTTCACTGGAAATGTATCTTCTCCCATATTTTAAATAGTTATGAAGTAGGGCAAAGTAATGAATAAATGTACTACTTAATAAACAAAGCTTGCATTTACCAAACAGCTGTAATCAATAGCAACAGGACCCACTTTGTCTACACTGTATTTGAAGTGATTTAAATGTTCCTACCTGATGATTTTAAACATTACAAAAAAATATGTAAAGTACCATATCGAGAAAACTTGGCAGTGATGGAAATCATGAATGCCGCTAAAGAGTTAATTCATATAGACAACTATATATTTACACACAACATATGCACATGTGTACATATACATACACAAGCACGTATACACAGCGACACAAATGCACATACACCCACACATATAAGATATGTGCTGGACACTTAACAAGTCACTTCCTTGGAGATTAGAAATAATAAAATGCATTTCCCCCCAGAAAACTATCCACCTGTCATAAATGGATCAAGTGTCGCGATGGTTAAAATAAATTACACGTCTGTGTATACATTTACTGTGACGGATGAGGACAATTTCACTGTTGGAGTTATAAATGGAGCACCTATAGGAGCCTCACTCACTGGTTATCATGGAAACTACAAGTTTACCTGGACATCCAAGAATATTGAAAACATGTCACTCACATTCTATGCTACTGACTCACTAAATGCTTCTTCATTGCTGAATGTTCAAATACAGCAGTGTGCTTGTCAGAACAGTGGAAAATGCACATTGCTTGGAGCAGTTGTCAGTGATCAAAACAGTCTGGTCATGAACTGTGACTGCTTACAAGGTATGGGGGTTGAGCCTGTGTATGCAACAGGTTAATGTTGGAGATGCTTGCATTGTGACAATTGGATGCCCCTGTTAAGTGTAATCATTATATTTAGCTTATGATGGACAGTTCTGTGAGAAAGACAGGAATGGATGTGCTGAGTTCTCGTGTTACCCTGGTGTGCAGTGTTATGATGTCCCTGCTCCCGGTGTTGGCATAAGTTGTGGACCGTGTCCTGATGGATACATTGGAGATGGACTGAAGTGCACTGGTTTGTTCTGATGCACACATCAAAACATATATAATCAGTCTATTTGCCACCAATTTAATTACTATATGAATTACACTCTCGTACTTCTACAGACATTGATGAATGTAATGTGATCAGTCCTTGTGAACAAAAATGTACCAATACACTTGGAAGTTATGTGTGCAGCTGCTATGATGGGTATACCATGACAACAGATGGAGAATGCAATGGTAAGATTGTATTTATGAGATACCAAATCATAGTGTTCTCTTTGCTGCAGATATTAATGAATGTTTGGGAGCTAATGACTGCCAGCAAATATGCTTGAACACTGATGGATCATATTATTGTAAATGCAAAGATGGTTTTTTCTTAGACAGCAATGGACACAACTGTGAAGGTGTGTATCATGCTACATTTGCAGTGATTTATTTTGCTTCATCTCCATAGTCACAAGTCCTTGTACAGGAAATAATAACTGTTCTCATCTATGTGCATTAACTAATGGAGTGAACACATGCTTCTGCTTCTCAGGATTTAATCTTTACTCTGATCAGACATCATGCACTGGTAATGTCTTGTAACCATTATATTGTGGTGTTTAACCTACTCATGTGCCAGAAGATTTTGCTCTTCATTACTGAAATATAAACATTGCTCATATTCTATAACTACCTCCATCATACACTCCTGCCAACTGTCTATTTATATCCTATATGCATTACTTACATGAATTCAAAAGGAAGTACTTGCTAAAGGTGATGAAGCATAGCAGCTGTAAAATATACAGTCATAACACGGCCCATAGAAGGCTGTAAATAAGTGGTCCAGTGGAATGTAAACAGCAACTTTCATTGCTATACTGGATCATTCCTCATTACCACAAGCACAGAAAAAACTGGACAAATCTAAATACTTATTCTGGAAAAAAAAATCCTGATTCTTTAGCTACTAAAAACCATCAATCTACACACATGTTAATGTATATTGCCAGTCGTAAAACTGATCTGTACTTTGTTTGACAGTGAAGATGAGGATTTTTTGTTCAAGCATTGTTTATTAAATAAGCATCAGTGCAAATATCTTGCATCCTTACCTATCTCTCATTAGATATCAATGAGTGTGATCTTGCCCCCTGTGAGCAGAAATGCAGCAATACGATTGGTTCATACTTCTGTGGATGTGGTCCTGGCTATGCCATTAATAGAAATCTCAAGACCTGCGATGGTAGGTTATTCAGATTCAATATATCTCATATTTTCATAATTATTTTCTCAAGACATTGATGAGTGCAGAAATGCTATTTTGATTGGAGATAATTTGTGCCCATCTGAAATGCTCTGTATCAATACAAGAGGAAGTTTTTCTTGCCAGTGTTCCAGTGGAACATGCAAACGTAAGAATTTAAAGTGAAGATTGTAATTTACCAGTACTGGTATATTTCATTATAATTTAAGCACTACATGTATTGCATTAATATATTTCTGCTTCCATTTTTTATGATGACAATAATAGTAGTGAATATTAATTGTTTACTGGTATGTAATAATAACGTAAATTTAGCATCATTAATTGATGTAAGATATGAGAGATTTAGTCAATTGAATAATGTGCTATTTATAATACTACTACAGTGCAATAGAAATGTGTAGCTTTCTCCATTACATTGCTACCATAGTGATGCACCAATGCAAGTGTGTGTGAGTGTGCTTGTGTGTGTGTGTGTGTGTGTGTGTGGTTTCTATGAAGAACAATATACACCACATTGAATCGCCATATTTCTATTATCAACCTATTTTGAAAATGGAATTGAACAAAATTTTTATTTTCATCATGTCCTCAGAGAGTTTTCCACCAATCATCAGAGGAGAAACAACATTTGTTGTAACTGTTGGACAGATGTCAGTCTACCAGTTTTCTGTTGAACATGCATCTACTGGCTCCATAGTGGGTGTGGTTGGCGGCATACCATCAGGAGCTACCCTGATGAGATATCAAGAAAGCTATCAGTTTTCATTCCTTTGGAATACTTCATTTCAAAACTTTTCTCTACAATTTTATGTGAACAATGCAATGAATGAAACTACTCTACACATAGTTCAAATACAGTTATGCAACTGCCAAAATGGAGGAAAGTGCATATCAAATGGACTTGTAGGCAGTGACATTAACACTACTGTGATCCTAAACTGCAAATGCAATAGAGGTATTGGTAGATCCCTTTGGTATTACCTGTTTAATTACTACTGTATTTCCAGTAGCAGATCCAGAAGGGGGGGAGGGGCTGAAATAGTATTCACAATTAATTTTAACCATACATTGCATTTATCAGTACTGTGTATGGTGAAAATTATTTGTGATTATGATACCAGCCCCCCCCCCCCCCCGACACTCTGGATCCGCTGCTGATTGCATACATGACCTCCTTCTGTGTTATTGAATACATCGCATTCTTATGTTCAGCATACAGTGGTAAGTTCTGTGAGAAGGATCGAGATGGTTGTGCAGAAGACTCGTGTTACAATGGAGTGCAGTGTTCTGACATACCTGCTCCTGATGTGGGCAGAAGGTGTGGACCATGTCCATTAGGGTACACTGGAGATGGGATCAAGTGCTCAGGTGTGTTAAATATATAAATTAACAAGCAAGATCTGTAAAATTCATGAATCACCAAGGATTATCACATCTTGTTACATTTTTGTTCCATTTAACTTTACACATATATTCAATTAAATAACCTGGAGATTTTTCGTTCCAAAGTTGCATGTACATCTTTATATGCTGTATTTTGATGTCCAAGAATGAAAGTTAATATCTTTATTAGAAAGCTTTATCACATCATAAATGGCTGTTGTGTGCATAAACATGTATCATTGACTTTTTTACAAAGTTACCAATTGATAGCCAGATGTAGTCACAGAAGTGAACATCCATTATTGCTCCTTGTAATTTAACAAGACGTAGCTACCAATACTGTATTTAGACATCTTGTACTGTAAAGTGTATGAATTACAAGAATTATGAGCAACAATATTAAACTTCACATCAGACTGCATCAATTGGTGTCCCATCATCTTTTTATGCGGCAGCATTACTCTAAAGTCTAGCAATGTTTATAGAAAATACTATGGTCTTTATAATAATAAATTTTTTGTATTTGCTCAAATTCTATACTTAGATGTAGACGAGTGCAATGTAAAGCCATGTAATCAGAAATGCCTCAATACCATTGGATCATTCATGTGCCAGTGCAATACAGGATATGTACTAAATGCTAACAACATATCTTGTGATGGTATGTCATCTTTTAAAAGTGTACTATTTCATATTGTTTTCTTAAAGATATTGATGAATGTGCTGTTTCAAAACAAATGAGTACAAAACTGTGTTCAAATGAATCTACCTGTGTGAACACCAATGGAAGCTACACATGTCAGTGTTCAAGTGGATACCTGCTTTTTATTGGAACTTGTAAAAGTAAGAATCAACTCTGGATGTTATAATGTATGCTACAACATTTGATAGAATTCTAACCAGGTGTAATGACATGATAATATAAGCTGGCTCATTTATAGAGAAGCCCAAAATTGGTGCAAATATTCCTGCATTGCAAATTAGGTTAAGACATAAGCAAGAGTACACATTTAGTAGTGCAGATATCTCTCTTGCAGAGATTGCTCCACCAATCATCAGAGGAGACAGCACGTACATCATCACTGTGGGCCGCGCCTCTGTCTACAGATTTAATGTTCAAGACATATACAACAATGCCTCAGTGGGTGTGGTTGGTGGTATCCCTAAGGGAGCTACACTTAATGGCTCACTAGGAAGCTTCACTCTCACGTGGATATTGAGTGCAGCTCAAAACATATCACTCACTATCTATGCTGTTGACTCATTCAACTCAACATCCTGGTATTCTGTATATATAATGATATGTGGTTGTCAAAATGGTGGAAACTGTACATCCAATGGATTGGTGGGCAATGATAAGAATACCGTGATCATGAACTGTCAGTGCGGAAGAGGTATGTGTATGTTGTACTAATGATTTGTAATGTAATCACTGGTTACCATTCAGCATACAGTGGTCAGTTCTGTGAGAAGGATCGAGATGGTTGTGCAGAAGAGTCATGTTACAATGGAGTGCAGTGTTCTGACATTACTGCTCCTGATGTGGGCAGAAGGTGTGGACCATGTCCATTAGGGTACACTGGAGATGGGATCAAGTGCTCAGGTGCGTGGGTAAATTCCCTTATGAGTCTGTATCTGTATTCAATGTGATCAGTAGCAATTGCAACTAGTAGCACGACTGTAGTGGTTAGAAGTGAAATATTGAATGAATGTGACAACTCCCATTGTGTTGCTTTGGTTGTGCATGTATTTTGCATCATAAGTTGAGTTGCATGTACACAATAATGCTGCACATGTTTTACCTCTGCCAGATTTCTATGCTTGTCCTTTTGCATCAATTGCCTAGCATGGCAGGTTTGTTTGTATGAATGATCTAATTACCAGTTTGAAGGAGAAATTTGCTTTCAATCCCTTTATGCTGTATTTTCCTCCACTGTCAGATGTAAATGAGTGCACTACTAAAATGCCATGTGGTCAGAAATGTATCAATACCATTGGATCATTCTTGTGTCAATGCAGTACAGGATATGTACTGAATGCTAACAAAATATCTTGTGATTGTAAGTTTATAATGTAGCACAAAATTTGTAGGATATTTCATTAGCGTGAGTATATATATGTGAAACACTACAAGATGGTGATCAGTGTTACTACCGTAACGATGAGTATGTAAGCATGCAACGACTGAAAATTAATGTAGTCAGCCACACCTACATTGTGAGTAGATATGTACATCTGTATTACTTTGACCAGCAATTTATACTTTATAACCACACACAGCATTGAATGCACAATTGACCTGGAATGGTATGATTGTTGCCAACAACAGTCTGGTGACCCTCTCAGTAGTTCTACAGAGAGCAAACCTATCACCTAGACCACTGTATCCTATGGTGTGCCAGGGTATAACAGGTGGACAGTGGTATGGTCCAAATGGAGTCCTGTACCCAGCAGCCCTCCCCATCACCACTCCTGGAGGTTATGGCCAACTAAATGGATCACAAGGAGTAGAGCTGTATCGTGCAACTCCTTCTGACTTCCCACATGGTGTTCAATGTTGTACCAATACCACCATCACACTCTGTGTTGGAATGTACAGCGATCTCACACTAGCCACATCTGTGGGTCTTGCTACGGCAAACCCTTTAAACCATGCTCTCTCGGTAGCAGCCACTGGTGAGTAAACTAGAATTTGCTACAAGTATTATTGAATAATTCACTCTCCCACAGATGGTCCTAATATTACAGGTGATGTCCAGTTTCAGCTGTTGACACCTACAAATATTGATCCACCAGTGTTCCAGTTAACTTGCACCAGCACTAGTTCTCCTCCTACAACTGTGCAGTGGACCATCAATGGAAGTGCAGTGAATGGTGGTAACTATGCTTCCTCTCAGATAGTGACAGATCCACCAACATCTACTTACAACAACACCCTGACTGTGACTGGGAGAGCACCTGGGATGTACACATGCAATGTCACCACTACCTGCTCACCAGTGTGTGGTGCTTCAGGGTTTTCTCTCAATGCAAGATCCATTACCTCATCACTCACAGTAATTGGTAAGTATTATGATAAATATCTTGTATTTATTGATGTGTACATTCCACATAGGTCCTCCTGCCCCACCCACTAATGTCATTGCTAAGCGATCTGGCCCCACATCTGTCAGTGTCTCTTGGACTGCACCAACATCAGGTGGTCCAGTGAGCAGATATGATATCTACTATGTGGCTAATGGAGTCCCAAGTACAAGTGGTGGTTCAACCACTTCTACCTCTTATGTCCTAACCAACCTTCAAGTTGGGGTTCAGTACAACATCTCTGTCATAGCTGTGGGAACTTATATGCCATCGTACAGAGTGTTTACATCTCTAATATAATCTGCCGATGGACTTTAGTTTAGAATGCTGAATTTCCGCTGATGGACTTTAGTTTAATAGAATGCTGTACTTTGGAATAACGCTGCTGTACTTTACACATGCAATGTAAAATCTACTGTCCTATATTTTTAACACATCATGTAATGACGTGTGTTAAACTTCTTTAACATACTTCTACCAAGCAGAGGCAGATCTGGAGAGAGGGGGGGGGGGCTGAAGTACTTTGCAGCTCACATCATATCATAACATTGGGTCCAGAAACACATGGCCAATCCTAGACATATCCAACACATCCGAAGCACATCCACTTATACTTATTTGTAATTTCACCTGAATGGCAGTTGAAACTTACAAACAAAAAAAAAAAGGTCGTTATGAACGGTTTTTTCAACCAATGAATCATGCTGTAGGCTAAAGCAACTGCTAAAAGAGGATGGGAGTACTTCAAAGGCCATGGTGGATTGCATAGTGTGAGCAATTCTGCAAGAGAGCTGCTCAGATGGTAATAACTATTATTTCATCCAAGAATTTTTGTCACATTAACCCAAGCGCTAAATTAGATTTTAAGTATTTCATTGTTTCTTAATAGGGGGTGGGTGGGGTGTGTTTCTCCTTTGCTGTACATATTTACATGTACTAATATAGGTCTGTTTTATCCATTGACTTGTTTCCTCCCTTTTTACCTTGCAATCCTGTATTCAGGGTTCGCACACTATATGAAAAATGTATTAAATTTGTTTTTTCTTGAAAAGGTTTTAATTTTTGATTATTGTATTGAAAATGTATTGAAATGCAGGCAATATCTTTAAAGGCATAAAATTTCCTACTCCATTTTGTGTTTATTAATCGCAATCGTAGCATAGTCAAAGTACTAAAAGAATATTAATTTAAAAATTCAAATTACGCATCATGGGGAGTGTGTTTTTCGTTTGGAGTGAATTTAAAGTGGTGTCTCAAAGAATTGCAAATCTAATGCTGTATGTGAAAGTAATTAATGATAAAATAACAACTTTGAAATGAACTGTTCCATCGTTTATGTATTTTTGTGCAGCAAAACAGTGCATTTATTTTTAAATTGTGATTCGTTGAGTGAATGAGAAATTAAATATACAACTGTAGGGTATTTAAAAAGTCTTGAAAAAGTCTTATTTTGACTCATATTTTTGGTGTGGGAACCTGTGTATTTTTATCCAAGAGAATGTTTAAATTATGAGGGCCCTCATTAAGATCCATTTTGCCAGGAAGAGTTGGTATGTTAGACCACTTCCCTACCTGGATTTAGCATGGGTTGACTGATCTTGTGCCTTGCGCTCTGCAACACCAAAACCATATGACCCCCATCCAAATCAAAGCCGAAGTATTAAGACCCCCCCCCCCCCCCCCCCCCATTGCAATAATGTGCATGCTATTCTATAATGTACATATTTGACCAACATGTTTAGTAATACTAGTGCACTGTAATGCATGTGTGCGCATGTACAGTTTAGCTAACAAGGTGGAGAAACTGAAGTAGAGAAAGAAACTTTCACTTGGTGTGCCGGCCACTCTCAAGCCTGAGCCTCGGAACAATTTCAGAGGGGGGGGAAAAAAACCTGTGTGTACTAAAAAGATTGTACACATATGAACTCAGTACCGTTTTTTAAGATGACTTTGAAGGTTTTTTTGATGTTATATTTCCGTGACCATTCTTTCTTACCAAATTCAAAACATGCATTATCCTATGTACATACAGGGTGTTTGCGAAAGAACCCAATACTTTTATAACTCAGGATTGAAATTAATGATTTCTTTAACATATGTTGCAGTAGTTAGGCAAATACTAATACTCCAATTATTATGAGCGGTTAAGTAACTGTATCAAAACCCTCATAAATCAAAATATTCAAAGCCCTCTATTAACACAGTTATTCAAGATTGTGGTTAGAGATAATAACAAGATTTGGATATACGGTGGAACAGCACTGATTTCAGGCTACTAGGTTCAATAGTGAGTTATTAACATTTAAGACTATAATTTGCTTTAAAATCATTAAGGTTGAAGCTGGTCATTTCTACCAAACCTCACTGGACAGAGTATATTTACCACTCATTAAGAGACCTAATTGCTTTACCAGCTCATCTTGGTGGCCTTGGGATCACAAAGCCTGTGGACGAATCGTGTTGCCTGTTTGATAATTCCATTAAATTTACTAGGCCTCTTGTTGATCTCATAATCAAACAATCCTCCTCCTTGCCTGTTGAATCTATTGATGCTCAGCTTCTTGCAAAAAAAATTCTCTTCAACGGAAAGATCTGCTAGCATCTACCCAATATGATGATTTGTTTGCCGTGTTTCCAGGATCACTTAAATGTTCAATGGAAGTTGCTAGTGAACCTGGTGCCTCTTCCTGGCTCTCTGCTCTTCCCATTCAAGAATATGGCTTTCACTTCACAAAGGAGATTTTCGTGATGCCCTTTGCCTTCGCTATGGTTGGCAGCCATGTTTACTTCCATCCAGCTGTGTATGTGGCCAATCTTTCACTGTAGAACATGCTATGAACTGCCCCTATGGTGGATTTCCCTCAATTCGCCACAATGAGCTGTGTGATATTACAGCATTACTACTCACTGAGGTATGCCATGCAGTGGAAAGAGAACCTTGCCTACAACCTCTATCAGGAGAGCAGCTGAAGTACAAAACAGCGAATGATGCAAATGAAGCTCGTTTAGATGTGGTGGCAGAAAACATTGGTCCAAGAACAGGTAGAAGGCTTTTTTTATGTCAAGGTGTTCAATCCCTTTTCAAAATCTTATGCAAACACACCACTTGCTCAATGCCATTGCCGTCTAGAGCAGGACAAACGAAGGTCATACGAACAGAGTCCGAGAAGTTGAGCATGGTTGCGTTTCACCTCTTGTATTTTCAACCTCTGGTGGACTTGGTCCCACTGCTACGGTCATATACAAAAGAATTGCTTACTTAATAGCTTAAAGGAAGGAACAAACTTACAGTCTTACCTTGTTCTGGCTTCGGTGCAGATTAAGCTTTTCATTATTGCATTCTGCAAGTTTGTCTCCGAGGCTCACAGTCCTCATACCATTGACTGAGTCTTCTTGAGAGTCCAATTGACCTCATGTGTTCATTCTAAGTTTTTATTATTATTTCTGCATTGTCACTATATGTGTATCATTGTTCTCCTTCATATTTGTTGTATTGTATTTATTATTATTATTATTTAACAGGCTATAAGATCTTTTTTTTTTATAATACAATATATGAATGCATGAAAGTATACGTTACACTGATATATAAACATATACAACTAGACTACACACAATGTACACAAAATGCTAACTATATCTACCCTACATCACTTTGACCGATGCTATGGGCAAGGATGGCAATTGCATTAGCTCGTACCAAGTGAAGGTTCAGCCGCCCGTAGAAATCAGTAAGGACCACTGACTTTGCCTTGGACGAGCAAGTGGCCAGTCAAGAAGCTAGCTGGGAGATGGACTCCAAAACCTCCTTTCCCCAGGCTCCATACAACTCCACCACTAATGGTACACAGACCCAGTCCAGTTCCTTACAGTTGGTGTCATTAGATGAGTGCTTTCTCAGCTCAGTGGTCAGTGCAGCTACTCCTGTTGTCACATTCGCTTCCAAAAGAGTTGTAGGATTAAGCGGAGATGTGACAGACAGGTCAAAAGCTGCTGGCTTGCCAAAGACCCAGTTTGGAACTAAAAGGTCAGCTGGACAGGTGTGGCTGTGATTGGTGAGATTTTTACCCATTTCTACCTGGACACCCAGATGAGCTCGCCGGCAGGACTCCGCAAGGATATCACGCAGTTTTTTGTGGCGGGAAACCACATCACCACCCCTTTTGTAGGTAACAGCATGATGGCCAAGTGGATCCAAGGCAATCTCAGGGCACAGTGGGCAGCAAGAACCGAAGGAAATGTCCAGGCCAAGCCACCACTTAATGGCAACCTGAAATTGGGAAGGGTCAAGATGGAGTCCAAGACCCTCTGAAGGAATAACAGACAGCCACAAACCTGCATGAGGGGAGGAAACAGACAGCAAGCGAGCCTTGTCAGCGATGGAGGACATATCCAGGAGAACCTTGAGGAGGTAGTCATCCAGCTTGAAGGAGAGGCTCTTTTGGGTGACTGGAGTCAACAGAAGTGCCTCTGCATTAATAGCCTCTGATGATGGTAGAAAAGAATTAAACATTTGAATTGCTGAGACGAGACTGGGGGCCAAAACCCGAGGTACAAAGTGAGGCAATGTAAGCTGCAGGAGAATGTTGTGTGAGGGAACGCAGACCCAGACCACCTCTACTCAGGCTCAGCCTAGCCTGGTACCAAGCATGATCAGAATTGTCCACAGCAGTACATTGTGCAAAGCACTTACGTACATCCTCATCAAATGTCTGAAAGGCCTTTGTGGTATGCAAAGGAGGTGTAGTGCAAGCCAGATGGACAAGTTTACAGAAACCTCCACAGATACAAAGGAGTGTAAAGGCCACATAAGGATCAACTGCTCCAACCTCTTCCAGACTGGACAGGAGTTGTTTAACAGCAACATGTTTTTAAAGATGAAGCTGAGCAGAAGTCAGCAGTACCAATAGGAACTCCCAAAATATCCAGATTAGGCTCACTCGACTGTTTCATCTCAGGGGGAAAGGAGCTTAAACCCTTACAGGTGAATACCTCACACTTAGAGATGTTAATGTGAAGGCCTAAGAAAGGACCCAGCTCTTGGATCAATTTCAGGACTGAACACAAAGATGACCTTGGGCCAGCAAGTGCACCGTCATCAAGATACCAGGCATGGGACAGTAGAGGACAACCGCTATCTTTGGCAATTGCTGTAATTAGAACATTCAGCACAAGGGGAAAAAACAGAGGACTAAGAGGATCGCCTTGCTGCACCCCGGACTTAGATCTCAGTCGCCCTAGGGGATGCCACAAAAAAGGTTGTTGGCTGTAGCACCAGCTTGCCCAGGGTAGCAGCTCTGGGAAATGCTTTGCACACTCAGAAAGGAGTGACTGCGGGGATACCACATTGAAGGCATTTCTCATGTCAATCTTCAACACAGCAAAGTCATCATCACCCCAGTGCTCATCAATACATGCCCGCAGGCCATGTGCTATCTTCTCCACTCCAAATGGGCAAGCCACAAGGATGAAAAAAATCAGTAGCCTTTACTTTAACCATCGCACAAAGACATTTTTTCCCAATAAGGCGACACAAAGCTTCTCCAACTGCAATTGGGCGCATGTCAAAGGGGCCATCTGATTTTGACTTATTGAGAGCTGTTAGATTTCCTCCTGCAAGGAATGTTGACAATACTACGGGAGCCTTGCCAGAAGCAAGTATGTTGATGACAGCCCTCAGGGAATGGAGTATGGGTGTTTGCAGTTGAACTTCTGCAGCATCAATAAGGTGTTGTATGTGGAGACCTGCGGGACCAGCTGCACGTTAGCTTAGGGAAGGACCGTAATATTGCCATGATATTCATATTATTATTATTATTCTTATTCTTTCTTTTTTTTTTAATTCTCCCTACCTCAATCTGCTCCACATTACATCATGTGGTGAACTTATTGGCAGCTGGCAAGGTTCCACAACAGGTCTCCAAATACATGGCTGGTGCCAGCGTAATTGCCCTCACCAAAGAGAAACCTAACTGTGCTCCTGACATTCGTCCTATAGCTGTGAGTGAGGTTCTCCGCAGACTTGTAGGGAAGTGTCTGTGCCTATTGTCTCGTGAAAAGGCTGCTGATTTCTTTCAGCCTTTTCAGTATGGTGTTGTTCGCCCGGGGGGAGCTGAGAAAAATATTCATAAAGTCAATGTGTTGACAACCACTGGTTAGATGGCAACTTTGCTCTGCTTAAAGTTGACATGACCAATGCCTTCAATCTGGTTTCCAGGCAGGTCTTCCTCGAGGAGTGCTCTAAACATTTTCCTGAGCTCCTGCCGTGGTCATCTTGGTGCTATGGTCGCCACCCATCATTAAGGCACTTAATGGGCATACTGTCTTCAGAGGTTGGAGTTCAACAAGGAGATCCACTCGGTCCTCTTCTCTTCTCTGTAGCTCTGCAAAAGTTGATTTTGTCCATCCACAATGACAAATCCTGCACCGACCTGCGACTGAATGTTTGGTAATTAGATGATGGAGTCTTGGCTGGTCACCCGGCATCTGTATCTCAAGCTCTAGACATCATACAATCAGATGGTCCCCCTCGAGGCTTCCATGTGAATTTGAAGAAATGTGAGTTGTTCAGTCCCAGTGACGTGTCATTGTTTCCCACCTCTATTCCTTCATCCAACGTTCCTACCTTTGAACTCCTTGGAGTACCAAAATTGGTGACACAGCATTCTGCTCTAGCTTCATTGCCAGAAAATGTTCCAGTCCCTCAGCACTTCTTTCTCACCTAGAAAATATTGGCTCTTCAGACCCTCATGTTGCCCTCAATCTTCGTCGTCATTGTGCTTCCTTTTGCAAATTAATACACCTAGCTAGAGGCACACCTTCCTCATCGGCTGTTGAGGCCTTGAAGGACTTTGACCTTGCTGTCGCTAACTGCTTCACCAAATGCACAGGCCTGGACATCTCTGTTGATGCTTGGAAGCAAGCACAACTGAGCCCACGTAGAGGTGGCCTAGGATTGCGTCCCCTCTCCCTCCACGCCCCAGCAGCCTTCATCTCTTCACTATGCAGTTCTGACTCAGCCATCCCATCCCACCCCCATCTCACCAGCTCAATCACTTTATTCAACAACTGTGTTCCACTTTCTGAAGCTGTTTCAGTCCACTCTCTGCTGTCCAACCCACCTTCACAGCGACACCTTTCTGATGTGATAGAAGACTCACAGTTTGCTAGCCATTACAACTCCATGTCCTGTGCTAACAAAGCACGACTTCTCTCAGTGTCCTCCACTAACCCCTCTGCTTGGCTCTCAGTGTCCCTTCTGAAGTCATGGGACTTCACCTTAATCCATGTGAGCTCAACATTGCAGTCAAATGGTGGTTGGGTTTAAATCCTCATTCTGAGAATAATGCCATTCCTTAGACTTGCCCACTATGCCCAGAGAGCATGCTGGACCCATTGTGTCACCATAGTGTCACCTGCAAGCGTGGGGGGGGGGGATGTGACTAACCGCACCATAATTTGTTGCGCAATGCGGTCTATGAAGCCTGCCACCAGGCATCCCTTTCAGTTCGCTTGGAAGCAGGTGGTGGTTTAGGTAAGGACAAGGCCCTTACTCGTCCAGCTGATATACTGGTCTCTAATCCCAGTGGTTCTGCTAGTGCCGCTTATGATATCACTGTTACTTCACCGCTTAATCCCTCAACTATTTTGGAAGCGGGAGTTTCAGCAGGTACAGCTGCCAAAGCAGCAGAGGTGCGTAAACATTCCAAGTATGATGCTAAGTGCTCTGAACTATGGTGGCGATGCACTCCCTTAGCCGTAGAATTGTATGGAGCATGGGGAGCTGAAGCATGCAACACATTCTCCTTTATTGCTTCCCGGATTGCCATATGGCAAACTTGGTATCATCCTCGTCCGGTCTAATGCCAAAGCCATACTGATGAGATCCCTGGTGCCAGCCACTGGAGATTGTTTCTCTGGGAACGTTGTGTTGTGTGATTAGTTAACAATAATAATAATAATTTCGAGTCTAGCCTCTCGCCTAGCCATAACATCATCAAGGCCCAAATCTGCCGTTCTATCAGAGCTGTATGGCCGGCTCAATCTGAACCTAGTAAGGGCTAATGTGAGGGCTATAATGTCCAGATATTGTCCTCAAGATTAGTTCTGAAGTGTTATTTAGTTTTGGTCATGTTTTCGTATGTCCTATAATTGTATCTTGTATCACAATAATAATATGCTTGTACTTTATCAATAATAATTATTTAATAATAAGTTTGAATATACAAATAATAATAATAACAATAATAACTAATTGTCAGTTTCCTCTCCCCATGCAGCATCCTGGCTTTCAGTTGTGCCATCCGAGAGCTTAGGGCTTCACATGGATCCTCCTGTTTTCCAGGTAGTCATCAAATGGTGGCTTGGCCTTGATGTTTCAGAGGGCTCCCCATGTGCACTATGCCCAGGTAGTACACTTGACCACCTTGGCCACCATGCAGTTACCTGCAAGTATGGTGGTGATGTGGTAACTCGGCCATAACATGATTAGGGACATCCTGGTGAAGACATGTCGTCGGGCTCACATAGGGGTTAAGGTGGAAGTCGGCAACAACCTAAGTAGAGACCACAGTAAGACCCGTCCAGCTGACATACTTCTTCCTAACTGGTTTTTGGGCAGAACAGCAGCATTAGATGTGTCCATCACCTCACCGCTAAACCCTGTTAATTTGTTGGAAGCGGGAGTGTCGGCCACAGCTGCTGCCCAGGCCACTGAGTCTAGGAAACACCACGCCAATGACCCCAAATGCTCAGATCTAGGATGGGTATGTGTCCCTATGGTAGTTGAAACATATGGAGCTTGGGGAAAAGAAGCCACTGCCATTATCTCCTCTGTAGCCTCTAGACTTGCCACTTCCATGTGTCGGCCAAAGTCCATCGTATTTAATGAGATCTATGGCCGACTGAATCTCCACCTGGTCAGGGCTAATGCTACAGCTATCCTCTCTAGGATAGCTCGTGTACTGTAGAGCTGTACTTTGTATTTAATCAGTGTTGTTTCTGTATATTCATGTCATTTAATAATAATAATTATTATATATATATATATAAACGAAGTATAACATGAACAGGAATACAAGATGCAGCAGAATACACTAATCAGAATAAATGCACTAAATAACGAATGCTATTATTAATACATACATACATATCCAGACACACTGAGACACACTGGCTATGAAAGTGACAATGAGGAACTATCCCCCTCCTGAAGGGAACAGCCACATCGTAAGAGGAGGGCTCGGGCATTGGCTCGCACAAGAGTCAAATTAAGGCGGCCATACAAGCTGCAGACAACCTTGGACTTGGGGGAGTTGGTCCTTGTGGCAAGGTATGATGCAAGCCGTGAAAAAGCTTGCATTGCTTCGTTGCCCCAGGCTCCATATGACTCGGCCACAAGGGGAATACATGTCCACCCTAGCTCGGAACACTTGGCATCATTGGCAGAGTGCTTCCTTAGCTCAGCAGCAACCGCTGCTGACCCTGCTGTGCGACCCGCTTCAGAGATAAGAGTAGGGTTAAGCGGAGACACCACAGTAAGGTCAAAGGCAGCAGGCTTGCCACAGAGCCAATTGGAAGCTAGGATGTCAGCAGGGCGTGTGTTCCGAAGCTCATGTCCTAGTCCACTACCGGCCTCTGCCTTGGCGCTGATGCAGGCATGATGGCAGGTTTGAAGCACTACATCCCTGAGCTTGTTGTGCCTGGATACAGCATCACCACCTCTCTTACATGTTATTGCATGGTGACCTAGGGGATCCAAGGGATGTTCTGGACACAATGCACAGGGAGGTGAGCCAGGTGAGTTGTTTAGCCCCAGCCACCACTTGATGGCCATTTGGTGCTCGTTGGGGTCTAAGCTATAAATTTAAAAAAAAATTTTTAAATAATAATTATTATTATTATTATTGATTATTAAATGACATGAATATACAGAAACAACACTGTTAAATACAAAGTACAGCTCTACAGTAGATGAGCTATCCTAGAGAGGATAGCTGTAGCATTAGCCCTGACCAGGTAGAGATTCAGTCGGCCATAGATCTCATTAAGTACGATGGACTTTGGCCGACACATGGAGGTGGCAAGTCTAGAGGCTACAGAGGAGATAATGGCAGTGGCTTCTTTTCCCCAAGCTCCATATGTTTCAACTACCATAGGGACACATACCCATCCTAGATCTGAGCATTTGGGGTCATTGGCGTGGTGTTTCCTAGACTCAGTGGCCTGGGCAGCAGCTGTGGCCGACACTCCCGCTTCCAACAAATTAACAGGGTTTAGCGGTGAGGTGATGGACACATCTAATGCTGCTGTTGTGCCCAAAAACCAGTTTGGAAGAAGTATGTCAGCTGGACGGGTCTTACTGTGGTCTCTACTTAGGTTGTTGCCGACTTCCACCTTAACCCCTATGTGAGCCCGACGACATGTCTCCACTAAGATGTCCCTAATCATGTTATGGCCGAGTTACCACATCACCACTATACTTGCAGGTAACTGCATGGTGACCAAGGTGGTCAAGTGTACTACCTGGGCATAGTGCACATGGGGAGCCCTCTGAAACATCAAGGCCAAGCCACCATTTGATGGCTACATGGAAAACAGGAGGATCCATGTGAAGCCCTAAGCTCTCGGAGGGCACAACTGAAAGCCAGGATGCTGCATGGGGAGAGGAAACTGACAAAAGACGTGCTTTTTCTGCTACTGAAGATGAGTTCAGCAGTAAGTTGAAGACATGGTCATCTAACTTACCAGAAAGGAATTTCTAAGAGACTGGTGTAGTGAGGAGCGACTCAACACTGACTACATCTGCAGGCGAGACCAAGCTGTTAAAGATCTCTACTGCTTGAGTCAGGTGGGGAGATGAATGCATACCAAAGCCAGATGAGCATAAAGATGAGATGAATGCTGCTGATGAGTGGCGAGATAATGACCGAAACCCAAGGCCCCCTCTACTTGGGCTAAGCTGAGCCTGCTGCCAAATTGTATCGGATGCGTCAACACCAATGCATCGACAGAAGGACATTCTGATGTTATCATCAATTAGAGCAAAGGCTTTACATGTAAGAGTTGATGGAGTTGCCCTTGCCAGATGTACCAGTTTGCATATGGATCCACAGAGACGAAGAAGGATTAAAGCAACCTGAGGGTCGACAGCTCCAACCTCCTCAAGTTGTGACAATAGGATCTTGGCCTTAGAGTGTTTTTTGGAGATGAAGGAGGAACAAAAATCCAGGTCACCGATGGGAATCCCAAGAATCTCCATATTGGGCTTGTCAGATTTCTTAATGTTCAATGGGAACATATCAAGCCCATGTCGGCTAAACACCTTACACTTAGGCAGGTTGATGATAATACCCAGAGCAGGGCCTTCCTCCTGGAGCAGAGTCAATATCCTGCATAAGGAAGACCTTGGGCCAGCCACAGCCCCATCGTCCAAGTACCAGGCATGGAAAGGAATGTTAGAGCAGGCACTGTCTCTTGCTATTTTCATTACTAGGATGTTTAAGACTAGTGAAAATAGCATGGGTCTTTTTTATTATTTTTATTTATTTTTTATTATTAAATTTGTATTGAATACATGAGGATGATGTACAACACACAAACACAATTATAAGTTATTTCACTAAGTTGATACTCCATATACAACATTAACAGTTTTAAGCTACACAATGTTACTAAACAAAAAACAACACACTGAAACGGAGAAGGTGAGGAGACTAACATCCAGTTGCCATTGAACGGGACAGCAGAGCTCTGGCATTCGCTCTAACTAGGACCAGGTTTAACCTGCCATAGAGAGCCGAAGTGGCCTGGGACTTGCAACAATTTAATCTAATTGCCAGGCGCGCTGCAAGTCGAGAAAGGTTTGTCTGTGCTTCAGGACCCCAACATCCATAAACCTCAACTGCCAAAGGTACACACACACACACCCAAGCTCTGAGCACTTTGTGTCATTGCTGGCATGTTTTCTGTTTTCAGCCACCTGTTGTTATTATTAATTATTATTATCATACAAGAAACAATAGTATACACCACTCACAAGAACAAAGAACTAACTACACTACACTACACTACATTATTATCATTATCATGTACATTGTTATAGAGCAGTTTTTTTATTATTGGTGATTCTTTCTTTAAAAAGCCAGTATGTGGTAATTCCAGTATTTTAAAAACACTATTTGATTTGGTAATGGTTAAGTAATGGTGCGTTATTAACACTCAAAGTAACGTGGGGGCCATATTGCTTTTTCAAGTTTGATTTGTTATTTTGAATATTAAAACGCCAATCAAATTTCATACTTTTTCAAAGTCTCATCAAAGTCATTCTGCAGTTTATAAATCGCGTTATTAATTAAAAGTTGTTTTATCAATTTAGTTAATCGCAAGCTATTTGATTAACTGCTAAAGATAAACGAATTGTAACAATGCGGTTCGTATTTGACTAAACATGGTTATTGTACGTCTACTACTTATAATGATACATATAAAAATAAATAAATAAACAAGGAATACATACATAGAATACTTAAGTAAGTATAGAATCCATAATACCAGAGAAGAAATAAAATAAATAAATACTGGGAAATATTATTGGAAGAACTAACTATTCTACTATATAGGGAAGTCCTATGCTATCAGCCATATCCATAACACTCCTCCATCTGATATGAGATCCTCGGAGACACAAATCAGTGGCTCTAATGATTGCAAATGACAAACTGGCCCTCAGCCATCCCATCACTTCTCCATAGGACTTTCCCCATTTCATGCAGATGTGCTCAGAGAGGTGTTTAAGATAGTTGGTTGCTTCACATCCCAAGGCACCATCAATTGATACCACAAATGGTGTAAATGAGGCTCGTCTAGCAATAGCTGCATTTTTTCTTTTTTTTCTTGTTCAGCTGATGCTAGGACTGCTGCCACACTTCTTTGAACATGAGAGGGTGCATCAGTGTCTATCACACGTACATCAAAAAGTGCTTGAGCCTGAGGCTGCCAAACCCCTCGTACACCAAATTCAGCTATTAAGGAGGGTTCGCTTGCTACTTCACATGCCTCTTGTATCACTGGTTCCCTGATAATGTCCTTATGAATAATAGATGACAGGTCACCAAGAGTGTCTCTTACTTCATTGTGACGTCTGGTAATGAGACCCCCTTTCTTACAGTCCAGGGCATGTTCATAACTAAAGGCTGCACCACATCCATCACATGTTGCTGGCATCTTCAAAAGGGGTCTATGATACCTGACTGTTAAAGCATCACGAAACTCAGTAGCAGAAAGGTCAAAATGATGATCTGTGGTTATTGTACGTTCATAAATTCATTTAGTCTATTATAATAAAAGCGTTGCGCTCTTTTGCAAAGACCCAGTATGATGCGATTATAATGTTATGGCATCCAAGGCCTGATTGGCCACAGGGTAAAACATATCATAACACCAACGCCAAAAATACTTTTAATGCCAGTTTGCAATCACTCATAGGGTTCACACAAATGGTTAATTTTACCCTTACAGTTACGGTGAATCATTTAATAAATTTACATATGTGCCACACCTCCATTTCTATGTGAACGCATCACATGGCATAAACATGGTAAGCAAGTCACATGTGGATGAATTGGAAAGTTCAGGAAGTGAATCAGAAGGTATCTCTGATGAGGGAATATCTGAACATTATGAAGATGGCACTGAATCAGAGGATGATGGAGAGAAAATATAAATTGTGTTCACTTGTGATTTTATTGTTTGCCATTTTTTTTACATTAAAGCTTCACCTGAACTTGGCAATCTCAGCCTGTGCTTTATGAAGTGTCTTTTCAACTTAAACACTGATACCTACATCCCCATGTGTCCCCTGGCCTTCAGCAGCTTCATGCAGGCACCTGTGCCCTTCATCATTGGTACGCGCTGACAGGAGATATGTTTTGACATTCATATTGGGGAAGGTTGCATTACGTGGCAATGTGTGTGTGTGTGTGTATGTGTGTGTAGGCATTGACAGTAGGTATTTTGATGATGTTATGGAAGTACCAGACGCTAACATTGTGGACCTTGATAACAGAATAACTATGTGAGGAACCTTTCCCCTCCCCACACACATACCTTCCCCATACACACCCCTTCCCCTCTTCCTTCATGCTTCCATTTCCTCCATCAGGAGTGCAGATAGCAAGTCATTGCTTAAGAAGTGTCCCTTACCAATGGTGGGTGTGGTTGGTGGGTGTGGCTAGTGAGTGGAACTTGTGTTTCCTTATAGAAACCAGTCAAGGTCCTAAAACAGAAACCATTGTCCATTGTCCCACTCCTACAGCTGCTCTGTGCAGGAGGGAGTTTGGGTGTCTACAGGTGTTCACTGTGTCACACACCTCACATGTAGGTGTTAAACTATAGCTTCTAAATATAGACTGTATTTATGTCACAATATCCTCATTATTATTTGTGAGAGAGGGGTGGTAGGGGGCAAGGCAGTTAGGTCTTCTTCCTCTTTGCTGGAGGTCTGTACATAGGGGAGCTGACGGGTGAGGAGCTGGTCGAATGCCCTGCTGGAGCTGACAGCTGTCTCTGGGCGGTGCTTGTTGCTAAGCACCAGAAAGAAAGAAGTTATACTCTGTGCTTACTAAAAGGGTTGGACGTGCCTTCGTTTGATAGGAAAGCGCGAGGAAGTGCAAATTCCTTCTCTTCGTTCTGTAAGCCAGTGTTTTCGAACTCGTCCTGGCGATACAAAAAATGTCGATTATACGTATGTTGACTTGCTTAATACGGGCTCACTAGTGATTCCAGGTCATACAGTGTTCCCAGGTGTTTCCATATCTCCTGCGTAGTAAGGGTTAGTCCTGAGAGCTGCTGCAGGCGGTGTTGAATGCATGCCATATGGAAGTGTTTGTTGATCCCTGTTGTCAAGGAATATCGAACAGACGGATGACTTACTGCCACAAACAGCATTTGCACTGACCAACTGGTTTATGTCTGTGCATAGAATGAAAAAGCGCAACTTCAAGTTCCGTGCTCCATTTCACATCCTCCGAACTTTGATCTGTTTGCATTCTGTAGTTCTAATACGCGCGCACCAGATAAACACACAATAAGAGCAACATGGGTGGTGGAGACCTGGTAAGTGATTGTACGCGTCTTGGTTAAGAGAGAGTGTGCGAGTCTGTACGTACGCGAATATATGTTGTGCTTGTGCGATGCTTTGAAGAGGAGAACTCTCACATCCGCAGAACCTGAAAAAGAGTTGGCACCCGTCAACCTACCACAACTTGGAAAAAGTCTGGAAGGCCGAGCAGAAGCATGAGACAGAGAAGAAGAAGATAGAACAGCTCCAGAAGGAGATACAAGAGGAAAGGGCGCGCGAAGAGATGCACAAGATAGCGGTGGACTCGGGCGTGATCAAGTGAGGGGGATCGACGTCCAAGTGTGCGAGGAGAGTGTGTCAGCACCCGCACCCTCTCCCCGACCCCCTCCCTCCCCACAGGAAAAAGGACGAACGAGTGGACTGGCTTTACAGTGGCCCTGCAGCTGCCATCAACAGAGAGGAGTACCTCCTTGGCAAGAAGATAGACAAGCTTGTGGATCCTCTGTTGCAGGAACAGGAGCAGGAGAAACAGGTAAGGGCCAAACCTACCACCCAACCCTCACGTGCTACTCATGGGGTGTGTGTGTTGGGTGCAGGCACTGGCCAGTGGGCCTGGGGCCTTGTTTGTAGCTCCAGACGGTGCCAATACCACCTCAGACCTTGCGGTGAAGGTCAGGGAAGACCCTCTGTTTGTAATCAGGAAGAAGGAGGAGGATGCTAAGAAGCTGCTCATGTCCAACCCCATCAAGATGAAGCAGCTGCAGCAGGTTGTCATGGTTACCGTTATTGTTGTATGAGGGTGGTTGTTATGTGCTGTATGAAGTTACCTCCACAGGAGTGAGGGAGTTTTATTTCCTGTGTGTGTGTGTGTGTGTGTGTGTGTGTGTGTACAGCTGCTAGAAAAGAAACAGGGGCACAAGAAGTCAAGAGGGAAGAGAAAGCGCTCTTCAGAGTCAGAGGAAGAGAGGTAGGCTTTATTTAGAATGGATCATAACTTTGAAAATTTGAACGTGGGGATAGTTAACTTCTGTTCCTAATGGGAAATGTTATGACTAGTATTAAGTGATGGTGTGGAGTGAACAGTTGATTTAGGCCCTCTGATTATTGCTTAGTTATACCTTGTAAAATATTGATACTTGCGAAACATTCTGTTTTGCCTACTGTTTGTGAATACAGACAGCTAATTATTCACCATCCTTCCACACGTCCCTTTGCTGCTCCTCCTCTCCCACCCTCCACCTTCACCCTCTCCTTCAGACCTCCAGCAGTTCACAGAACAAAACGTGAAAAGGATGAAAGGTGAGATCAAAGGTCACTGGTGGGTGTGGCTAGTAGGCAGAGCTAACTGGTGGGTGTGGCTATTAGGCAGGTGGAGATGGAGTGTATTTGAAGGTGAAGTGGTATGCAAGCTTTGTGGATATGGTGTGTGGGGTGATAGGATCTCTTCAGTAAGGTAGTGCCTTCAAGGCACAGAGAGAGCAAAGACAGAGGTCGGAAACATGAATCACATGACAGATCACATGAGGTGGACAGGGGGCGTAAATCACATGACAGATCACATGATGCACGCAGGGATCACAAGCCATATGACAGATCACATGATGCAGGCAGGGATCACAAGCCATATGACAGATCACATGATGCAGGCAGGGATCACATGTCACATGACAGATCACGTGATGCAGGCAGGGATCACATGTCAAATGACAAGTCACATGACGCAGGCAGGGATCACAAGCCACATGACAGATCACATGATGCAGGCAAGGATCAGAAGCCTAACAGAAGCAGGTAAATTACATGCAAGATAGCCAGTGTATAATGTTCTAAATGATGCCCCCCATAGGTACTACCGTAGTAGTCGCCCGTAAGTTGCTTATGAGGTAGTTGTGTGTTATGAGGGGTGATGTGTTGTGAGGGGTGATGTGTTATGAAGGGTAATGTGTTATGAGAGAGGTGATGTGTTGTGAGGGGTGATGTGTTATGAAGGGTAATGTGTTATGAGAGAGGTGATGTGTTGTGAGGGGTGATGTGTTGTGAGGCATTATGTTAACTGTAAGGCGTTCTTACGTGTATGTAACCATGGTACCCTTTGCAGTAAGTTATCCCAGGAAGAGCTTGAGCGGAAGAGGACCGAGATGATGACGGATGCTCAGTGAGTGTGTTTAGCATCTTTAACCCTTTGATTCCCTGTCTTCTGCTAGAGTGCATGGCAAACTTAGAGAACAGCGGCTGAGGCAATTTGAGGTACTGCTGCAGTGACTAGTTAATTTAGATGGTGATGTCATCAGGTAGATAATGGCCCCACCCACAGCATACAAAACAGACAGAAGAAGAGGAAGTGATGAAAGAACACTCAGAGACCTTTGTTGAGTGAGTGATGGGCTGACTGCTATTGATGTTAATCCACACACACACTCACACACACTACCGTTAGGTCACTGAAGGTTCAGTCACTGACATCTTCTCGTTCCTTGGAGGATAGGATTCACAGGAACATCAGTTCTGTACAGAGGACTTCAGCTGCCCTGTCCTCAGATTTCTTGACTTAGTGCTCCATTTTTAAAGACATACTCCATTGTTGTACCAGGGACTGTTGTACTTATAATTCTTTTATTGTCAAGACCTTCCAATACCTCTGCTATGACATTAGCTGTACGTTGCAGTGATGTTGGCATGGCACCAAAACCACCTACAGAAAGGTTTCAATTTTTCTGGTAGTGTACATAAATGTTCAATTTGAAGGCTGAGGGTATATTTCTCCTTCTTTGGATCACATGCAGTGTGCCATATTGACTCCACCCTGATATACAAGATCAATAATTAAAACCGTTAATAAGAAATTTGATGAAATTGTGGCCACATATTCAAGGGAACACTTACATATCACAATGAACAGATCCTTTCAAATTAGAATTAGTTCTGAGATGACCAACATGCCATCACTAACTGAAGGTTCTGCAGGTTGACACCATGAGTGTCAGGTCTTCCTGTGATGCACCAATGCCAGAAAGCCATTGGTCTATGGTTGGTTGGTGCATAGCCTGGACATCCCGCTCTGGGTATAAACTGATATGTCAATTATCACATACTGATCCTACTTCTACACTTATAGCATCCTCACTAGTAGCACTGATCACTTAAAGCACCCATCACTTAAAGCACTCGTCCCTTAAAGCACTCCACTTAAAGCTCCTCACTTAAAGCACTGATCACTTAAAGCACCCATCACTTAAAGCACCCATCACTTAAAGCACCCATCACTTAAAGCACCCATCACTTAAAGCACCCATCACTTAAAGCACCCATCACTTAAAGCACCCATCACTTAAAGCACTCATCACTTAAAGCACTCATCACTTAAAGCACTCATCACTTAAAGCACCCACCTTATTATAAGCACCAGCAGAATGACCTTCCATTCGTTCGGTTTGAAGGTGATAGTGTGTCTGTTAAGTCTATACCAGAAAATAATTATTAATAATTACCTTCTTCCTCCCTCCTCCCCACATATGGCTCCTTCCCTTTCCCTATATGCAGAACACACCTGAAACGTCGAACAATTTCAGTGACCTTGGTAAGGACCTCAGAAGTGCTCAGATCCAGTGCACTTGTCACCCCTAATAGACTGGAACACATATCAATCATCCTGTGCAACCCAAACACACACACACACACACTACACACAAGCACACACTACACACAAGCACACACTACACACAAACACACACACTACACACAAGCCCACACTACACACAAACAAGCACACACTACACACAAGCATACACTACACACAAGCACACACACTACATACACACTACACACAAACATACACATACCTTCTCTTTAGCTGGCCCATAAAAATATTTCTTTGCACTTGTGTTACTGATATTGAATGGACAGGTGGGAGAAAAACCTCCCTTTTAGTGCCCACCTCAGAGGGAATTGTTTGGTCTTTGGTTGCTCCTCCCACATCCTGGCTTTCACCTGATTCCAACATTGCAGTGGTCCAAATGGCAAAGGCATGGAGAATCTTGCCCGGGGAACTCAAAGGATTGGCAGCTGGAGTTATCGCCTCCATGTTAAGTCTATCCTCCTGACTAAGGTGCCCCCTCCCCTTGTCCTCCTGACTAAGGTGCCCCCTCCCCTTGTCCTCCTGACTAAGGTGCCCCCTCCCCTTGTCTTCATCTTTCTCTTTGTCCTCATCCCTCTCCTCCTCCTCCTCCTCCTCCTCCTCCTCTCCATCCTCCTCCTCCCTGTTCACATCAGCAAAGGTCACAGCTGCCATACTTCTGCTAACACTCTCAACATCTCCATCAGGTGAGGCCACACCCACTGTGACAAGGGAAGAGGCGTGGCTAGGAGTGGTGTCTGTCAGCAGTGTTACAGGAATGGAGGACCTGTGGGCGTGGTGCATACATGGGAACGTTTCCATAACAACTGGCAAGTGGTCATCATTTGAGGCCATCCGTGCTGGGACCAGGGAGTCACATACGTGTTAGCATTGTGAAAATGGTGGCATTGTCTTTTTCTTATTGAAAGCAACAACTTGTGTATTGTTCTAACCCTAAGCAATTAATACCTAGCCAAGTTGACGATCTGCTACAAAATAGATAAGTACACTCAATATCACACGCCCCAGTTTAATAAAGGTTAGCTCAGATGATGCGGTTGCCTTTCCCTCCTCCCCTCTCCCTCCTCCCACTATTTCTCCACTGGTACATTGCTTACCATTAATACTTCACACCATCACTTAACACACCTCACTGTTCGAAGCCATAGGGGCTCATCTGATAGCTGGCCTGCATAGAACCTTGAAGCCTTATAACACCACATACTGCAGAATTTCTGTACCAACAATGAATGGGTGTGGCCTTAAGTGGATACAGTGGGCGTGGCTCCACCTTTTGTTCTGTGAGATCATACACTTGTTTCTTCTCAAGTGATATGTGGTACTTCTGTGCTGTGGCTGGTCCCATTCTGGTACCACATGGAGGATATCCACATAGATGCTCAATGTTCCGTTCCTCTACCACATCTGCATAGTGAGAAGGGGTGATGGCCTGGGCCTGAGGGAATGTAAAGAATGGATGATGGCCTGGGCCAGAGGGAATGTAAAGGCCTGGGCCTGAGGGAATGTAAAGAGTGGATGATGGCCTGGGCCTGAGGGAATGTAAAGAATGGATGATGGCCTGGGCCAGAGGGAATGTAAAGGCCTGGGCCTGAGGGAATGTAAAGAATGGATGATGGCCTGGGCCAGAGGGAATGTAAAGGCCTGGGCCTGAGGGAATGTAAAGAATGGATGATGGCCTGGGCATGAGGGAATGTAAAGAATGGATGATGGCCTAAGCCTGAGGGAATGTGATGGCCTGGGCCTGAGGGAATGTAAAGAATGGATGATGGCCTGAGCCTGAGGGAATGTGATGGCCTGGGCCTAGGCGAGGGAATGTAAAGAATGGATGATGGCCTGGGCCTGAGGGAATGTAAAGAATGGATGATGGCCTGGGTCTGAGGGAATGTAAAGAATGGATGATGGCCTGGGCCTGAGGGAATGTAAAGAATGGATGATGGCCTGGGCCTGAGGGAATGTAAAGAATGGATGATGGCCTGGGCCTGAGGGAATGTAAAGAATGGATGATGGCCTGGGCCTGAGGAAATGTAAAGAATGGATGATGGCCTGGGCCTGAGGGAATGTGGTGATGTTCTGGAGTAGCAATGGCCTGGGCCTGAGGTAAAAGCTTCAAGGAGTGATACTCTCAACTGGACACTAAGGTATGCACATATTACACTTTCACCTCGCACTCTTGGGAAGATCAACTGGACATACCAGTTTTCCTCCAGCAACACAGCCCCAAGACAAATTTCACATTGGTTGCCATTAATTTCTCGCTGTACTGCTTACCGCTTCAATTAGCCGCGACGGTGATATGCCTGGCTCCAACAATTGTTCGACCCACCAAACCGCCTTCCTTTGGCACAAAACCTTACTTTCAGCTGCAGAGCTGAATGAAAAAAGCGGGAAACAAATCGTTTGTACACTCACACTATGCAACCTTACCACATGCTATTAACAATTATTCATTTTTTCGTATGACGTAATATAACCTAATGGCTGCCCAACGAGGCGGGGTGGAGGGATGTGTACATTTTGAAGAAAGTGACCTTGCGACGGCCACTAATAACTTCGACGCGCGCCGTGTGAATGATGGCGGCTGCAAGCTCGGAGAGGGAGGGTTCGGACCAGTCTACAAGGGCAAACTGAAGTGTACGGAAGTGGCGATCAAAGTTCTGAAGCTAGAGGTGAACCCTCCGCATACGTCATGACGAAGGGCTAAGTGTATGCCAACAGGTAACCAACCAAGCGACTGAGAAGTTAGCTGGGGAACAATTCGAAACCGAAGTTCGATCGCTAACTAAGTAATGGGGACGAGTGTTGTTGGACCTCGCCATACGTTATTCGTCATTACTAGATACAGGCACCCAAACCTTGTGGTTCTCATAGGGTATCACAACACGCCTAAGCTGAAGGCTCTGGTGTATGAGTACTTACCAAATGGAACACTAGAAGATGCCTTGGAGCTCGGGGTAAGCATTTCTAACGTGTCCCTTGTATCGTGGAGTGAAGAGAGTAAGAGATGGAGAACTGTTATCTCTTACACACTCTATCCTCACTGCTCACTCCTTGATACCACTCTCCACACACTACACCTACTTTAAAAATAAAGTTAAATACGAATTTTTCCTGACATGTATTTTAATCTTTATTTTTTATTTATAGAAATAATCATTAATAAATACAAGTTCAGCATAGCCAAGAAATGGGATTTTATGAAGGACATAAGAAATGGTTGAAGCAATCAAGACGGTTGACATTTCCCCAGTGTTTTTATCTCTAGTGGTCATTAGCTGCAACCATTAGTCTGCTAATTATTAGTACTTAGGGGCCGTTCATAAATTACGTCACGCTATTTTTGACCATTATGGACACCCCCCCCCCCCCCCCTCGTCACACATTATACCATACTGATGTGTGCTTAATGTATACATCGTCACACTGGCTGATACCCCCCCCCCTCCCCCCCTTCTGCGTGACGTAATTTATGAACGGCCCCGTATATACCCTAGACCTTTCTTTTGAATTGGATTTTTTTTTTAAAACCATATTTTTGGTATCCAGGACCGGTCATGTAAGGTGAAAATTTTTTTATTGTCAACCATTAAAAATACAAATTAGGTATTAATTGTTAGTATAAGTTTATTAAAGTTATTAAACATCCACACCCACCACACACACCACAGTTTCCATCCAGTGGGCCTTCTGTTATGAAGCAACGTCTTGATTGGATGTGCAGAATCTCCATAGCAACAGACACAGCTCGAGGTTTGGCTTATCTCCACACTGCTGACAAGTTGCCTCTGGTACACAGAGACGTTAAGAGGTGGGCTCCTTTTAGAAACGTGGCCTACGTTCCCCTATTTTTGGTGCAGTGCCAATGTCCTGTTAGATCTGGCCTTTCGGGCCAAAGTGGGTGACTTTGGACTAGCCAGGGTCTTGCAAGAAAGTGGATATGCCAGAACCGTGCGTATAATAGGAACGTCTGGATACATCCCACCAGAGTATTACCATGGAGACATCACCACAAAGATGGATACATTCAGCTTTGGAGTGGTACGTATATATGTGTTTTTGCTTTTGACTATATAACTCTTAACCTTACAAGTGAGACTAACTAATTCGATTCCCTAACCTTTCAGGCCCGTAGGCAAGCGGGTGGCTTGGGGGGCTTTAGCCCCCCCAGTTTTTTTGGGGTACCCCTTTTAATTTTATGTACAAGGTTTGTAGTAATGACTGAAAAAAATCATTACTTCCCTGCGCCGTTTTCTGGGGCGGAGGATGGGGGAGCTTACAGCACTCCCCCATATCCCCTAGCTGTTGCACGAGGGGCTCCGCCCCCTCCTGCACCCGCCCCTCCATTTAGCCCCTCAACTTTATCTATGTGCCTGCCTTTACCATTAACCCCCGTAGCTATATGCTTTGTATGCTGTCTCCACAGCATGAATAAGTTAATTACACCATTATGGCATATCACCACCTTAAACACCACACCACCTTAAACACCACACAACACAGAAAATGACACTCATCGCAAGTACAACTCAACATCCAGTAGACCTCAAACCTTTCAAGAACAATTGAGCCCCCCACAACCAAAAAAACAACCATACCTGTTACCATGCCAACAGTGCTCAGAATGCCAACAGTCTCTTTCGTATACAGTGCATTACTCAACAACTCTGCCACCAGTGCAGTATCCTAGATGTCAAAATTAAATGTACTGTGTCCTTATGTGTGTGTGGACCTTACAAATGTGAAACTCTAAATCCTTATTCCTTAAGGCACCACTTACATGTCCCTCCACCTCCTCCATCCCCCACCCCCTGCCTCCAACCCCTTCCACCCCAACCCCCTCCACCCCTAACCCCCTCTGCCTCCAACCCCCCCAACCCCCCCCACCCCCAACCCCCTCTGCCCCAACCCCAACCCCCCCCACCCCCAAAGGCTCTTGTTTAAATGTCTGTATCTCAAACACATAATCATGTACTGGTAATTTCCTGAAAAGTTGAACAAGCTAGTGGAGACATTCGTTGTTATGGAGATGAAATATGACCTTTTTTGTTGTGTGGTGGGTGTGGCTTAGAAGCAGTACCTTATGGTGCAAGATTCACTCCCATGTAAGGATTGTCTCATATTTTGATTTTCAAGACCTTGGCATTCATTGGCCGGGACATGACGTTGGTGAATGGATAACCTAAGTACTGTGGCCCTGGTGGTCGTGTGTGGTACAATGTGGTATGTTTTGCAGGGCCACCGTGCATAAGTGTTGTATAGCTGTTAAAGCACATGACCCATACATGACTTAAAGTGGTACTTTTATTGTATCTTACCAGATATTGCTGGAGCTCTTGTCAGGACTAGCGTCCTATGATGGTCGAAGACATCCAAAGGATTTGGTAACCACATGCCCCGCCCATGACCCATCCCATATGCCCCACCCATGACTCCTCCCCTCCCATATGCCCCACCCATGACCCTCCCCTTTCTCAGGTCACATACATGGAACAGGACATGGACAAGGGTGTACCCCAAGTTCTGTGCACAAAGATTGACCAACATGCTGGGGACTGGCCATCTGCTTCATTTATTGAACTGTTCCGTATTGCACGGGAGTGTGTGCAAAAGATGAATAAGCGTCCTGAAATGTCTGAAGTAAGGGTGAAATGTACTTTGGTACATCTCCCTCATCCCTCCCCTTCACCTTCTTACCCACTTCCCCTCCTCCCTCACTCCCCTCATCCCTCCCCTTCACCCTCTTACCCACTTCCCCTCCTCCCTCACTCCCCTCATCCCTCCCTTCACCCCCTTACCCACTTCCCCTCCTCCCTCACTCCCCTCATCCCTCCCCTTCACCTCTTACCCACTTTCCCTCCTCCCTCACTCCCCTCATCCCTCCCTTCACCCCCTTACCCACTTCCCCTCCTCCCTCACTCCCCTCGTCCCTCCCATTCCTCTCTCGCCCCTCCTTCCATAGATCTATCGCAAACTTGAGGATCTCATGACTTTTAGTGCTCAGGAATATGCCAAGGAGCAAAGTTATAGACCTTATTCTGCCGCAATGTGAATGTCACATGCACACACTCATCTGATATTTTTAATTAATATCACGTGTGTATATAGAAAGCAACCTTTTTATCGTCAGGTCCCCAGACTAACCTTATTAGGGTTTCTGTTTTGGATTTGTTTTATAAATGGCACAGCCGTACATGTGTGTATGTTGGACATGTGTACGTTGTGGTCTTGACGTTGGATTGTGCCATAGCTTGGCCTTGAGTACAGTGCAGGCCCAGACACCCAGACACGTCAACTTTTATACGCTCATTTATTAGTGAGGTTTCTGTTTCATCCGTGAGTTTACGTGAGATTATATTAGTTACAAGATATAAAAATTTAATTAAAATAAAATTGGTGATGTAGGATTTGTAGACAGCAATTGAGTAAAAAGTAAGGAAACAAGGAATTACGGATATTAGGCATTCATTTAATTATAAATATTACATACCTACATTTAGCACAGAATTTCAAGGAGGTAGATTTGCTAAATAATGTAGGTCTGTAATATTTATAATTAAATGAATGCCTAATATCCGTAATTCCTTGTTTCCTTACTTTTTACTCAATTGCTGTCTACAAATCCTACATCACCAATTTTATTTTAATTAAATTTTTATATCTTGTTTCACACATTTTTATGCATGAGAATAAACGAAGGAGGAAGTATATATGCATATTGAGGCATGGATTGGGCAACCTTAGAATCATACTCTATCGTAGCACAAGAGACCGTTTGATCTGCTCACATGCAATCAAACAGTGGGCAAGGGTGGGGTGCAATGGGCGGAGCAGGGCACGCCTACTCCCAGCTAGGCACTGTACATGTAAGCCGGGGTCCGCCTAGAGCTGGTAATAAGCTAAAATTATAAACATGTATTATATCAGAGATACATGTATTGAATAATTGTGCCACTGTGCAAGATTACTTCGCATGGTGAGGAAGTAATTCATCCCGGCGCAATCACATGCATGCTCTGTCTTAACTTGGTCGGAAGATCGGTATAGAGATGTTAAGACCACATGCTGGGACACCATACATGGAATCATGCAGGAAGTTTGTTAGTCCACAAGGCACAACCAGTGTGTAGTGTGAATGTGGTATAAAAATCCCCTCAGAGAGTATCACAAGCATATACTCCAATGCAAATTGATCACATTTCATCATTGGGAATTTTTAGACACACATACACATATTATGCTGTCATCAACAAATGGTATAGAAAGGCAAAGAGAAACGGTGAAAGCAACTAAATCGATGTACAGCCCCAATTGCCTGATTGTGTCAATGATTGTGTGTGTGTGTGTGTGTGTGTGTGTGTGTGTGTGTGTGTGTGCATCAGGTCAGGGGAGGACAACCTTGCTGCAGGAAGGTGTGCTTTCATTTTTTTTTTTGCACATCACCCACTCAACCCTTCGCGCTCTCCTTCTTACTATCAAGCCAGTATTGGGCCTTCGCGCTCTCCTTCTTACTTTCCGGATCAAGCCAGTATTGGGCCTTCATGCCAGTATTGGGCCTTCATGCCAGTATTGGGCCTTCATGCCAGTATTGGGCCTTCATGCTATCCTTTTTACTCTCAGGATCGGCTTTGTAGCGCTTCCTGTCGCGGCAAGTCTACTTTTTTTCATGCGCTTCTTGAAAACTGTCACGCTCCTCAATATCTTGCGACTCGCCAACACAACAGTCATCATTTAACTTTGCGATCTTCTTTGCACAATTCTTTTCTCTTCGCGATCGACGTGACGGCATTTTGAAGAAAACAAACCAGACACGTCAAGCTTTTGGCACAACCGTGACAACAATTGAATAGTATTAGCTCAACACCACACGTTCCCGCCCACTTTTATGTCTTTTCCAAAGGCCGATAAAATCTGTTGTGGGCTAACTAACAAAACTAAGTTTGTTAGAGATTGAAATTTGTGTCAAGCATAGCTCTCGTTACTAACATAATAAAACAAATCCAACTCGACAATAAGTTTCTAACTTGTCGGTTCTAGTGCTTCCGCATAACGGCTAACATTATACTTCAATCGTGACAAAGATGCAATGCAATAAACCTCTTATCCGAGCAAATCTTATCTTATCAGATCCGGAAGGAGAAACTTTTTTTCAGGTTCGAGTGTGGGAACGAGAGAGCGTTATCTCTGTTGTCTGAGCTTTCTAAGCGTCGGCAGTTTGATTACATTGTAGGTAATTGTTGGCTGTATCCAAATACGCTCGCTAAAGTCCAACTGATTCTACGGTGAAACGGCAATAGTGGAATCTGGTGTTTTGCTAATCGTATTCATCACACTTCAAATCCTACATAGGACCTACTAACGTAGGTCCTGATACATTTGCGTGAGATATACGAACAGCGCTATTTAAGAATAACGCACCCGCACTCACACACAGATATAATATCTATATACAAACACAAGAACATTGAAGGTTTATGATTGTTAATAGTCAATCTTAAGACCGTGAGACGGATGCCCAATCCGTGCACCGTGAGAGTTGACGTCACTGAGCCTGGCTGTCAGACAGACCAGAGATAATATATTAGCTCTGGACAGACACAGTGCAGGGTCTGGAGTGGTTCAACAAAAAAGAGATAACGATTTCATTGTAAATCTGTTCACACACACACACACACACACACACACACACACACACACACACACAGTATTAATAAAGAAGACCTAGCACCATCATTGGCATCCTCATGTCCATAACCATGTCCATGGCGGAAGCAGATGGTTTTATAGCTACTGTCGGAAAGAATATGAAAATGATTGCATTTCCCTTACACTACTCGAAGCATTGATTCTAGTTGGGCGTAAAGCTTATACACGTAGTAGGTGTACTAGTAATGTGCTCCAACAGTAGTCTCGTACCCAGACGTATAAATGGACGTTTTATACCGTCTGGCGAAAATAGGTAGAATTTCGTGGCACTTTTGAATGTAATTAACAGCGTTTGACAAGGCGGTTTCTATAGCAGCGTCAGAATGCATACCAGAAGGCAAGCTAATATCCAAATGGGATTTAATTATGACACCATTTGTTTACCTTATCACATGACTGTGGGTGTGTCACATGACTGCCCGCATCTGATTGGTAGCGACAGAATTATGTCGCTAATGCCACGAAATTCTACCAATTTTCGCCAGACGTATAGATTTTATATACGTCTGGGTACGAGACTACTCCAACAGCTCGTCGCATGTGACGTCATAATTATTATAATGGCGTCCACGAGAACCGTTGACATCGCGGGTTGTATACACTTTAGTTATACGGAACTACGTGAAGCAACAAACGACTTTAACTCAAACCCGGTACATCGGGGTGGGTGTAAGATCGGAGAGGGAGGGTTTGGACCTGTCTTCAAGGGCAAACTGAAGTGTACTAACGTGGCAATCAAAGTGCTGAACGCCGCGGCTATACCAAAGGTTAACTGGAATAATGGAATCATGTGCCAGTATTAGACTAATATATGTATTTTTAAAATCACAGGATGAAAGAAGTCAAAGATTAGCCACAGAACAGTTTGACACAGAACTGCGAGTACTCACGAAGCATGTCACGATGTGTTACAAATGTCCGCTTATTTATGTGGCCACCAATTGCAGGTTCCGCCATCCTAATCTCGTGATTCTCATTGGATACCATAACAGCCACGAATTCAAGTCTCTGGTGTACGAGTTTCTGCAGAATGGAACACTAGAAGATGCACTGGGGACTGGGGTAGGCACCTCTGTAGGTTACTTGATTGTGGAGTTCCATGTGTATGTACATGTGTACATGCAGCTTAGAGGGGACAAGGCTAAATCTGCTCATCTTCCGTGGATGTGCAGAATCTCCATAGCAACAGACACAGCTCGAGGTTTGGCTTATCTCCACACTGCTGACAAGGTGCCTCTGGTACACAGAGATGTTAAGAGGTGGGCTCCTTTTAGAAATGTTGGACTACATTTACAGGTTATTTTATTTAGTGCCAACATTCTATTAGATTTTTCCTTTCGGGCCAAAGTGGGTGACTTTGGACTGGCCAGGGCCTTGCAAGAAAGTGATGGCAATAACCGAACTGTTCATGTGATGGGGACAACTGGGTACATACCTCCCGAGTACTACCGAGGAGAGATCACCACAAAGATGGATACTTTCAGCTTTGGAGTGGTACGTGTGAGAGAGAGTGTGGACACGAGGGCACATGAGGGGACATGAGGGGACATGAGGGCACATGAGGGGACATGAGGTTGCCTTTGTTTAAAGTTGAGGGGGATGGTCATCTTTGACCATCTCCCTCATATACCACCTGTGACCATCTCCTCATATACCAGGTTATACTTGAGGTATTGTCAGGACTACCACCATATGACCCTAAGAGATCACCTAAGGATCTGGTAAGCCTTCCATGACTCCTCCCCCTCGTGTCCCCCCCTCCCATATGCCCCACCCATGACTCCTCCCCTTTCTCAGGTCACATACATGGAACAGGACATGGACAAGAATGAACCCCAAGTTCTGTGCACAAAGATTGACCAACATGCTGGGGACTGGCCATCTGATTCATTTCTTGAACTGTTCCATATTGCACGGGAGTGTGTAAATTCAAAGATGTACACACGTCCTGAAATGACAGAGGTAAGTACTTGATGCTGTGTGTGTCTATCGATGGCCTGTTCCCTATGTGTAGGTCTACGATAGACTTGAGAAACTCATGACAAAGAGTGCACAGCTATATGCTGAACAGCAAGGCTATAGAAGTGATACCAACACTTAAGTCATGTGATCATGTGTGTGTGTGTGTGTGTGTGCATTATTGTGAGTGTGTATGTGTCTTTGAGTACTTCCATACTGTGTCTGCTGTATCCATGGAGACCACTCTCTCGTACCTCCACATCCTCACACACCTGCACTCTCCTCCACATTTGTTGGACTTGCACCTCGGGCATGGCAGGAAACACCCGGGACACCCGCGGTCCAGACAGTCACACTGGTCAAACAAGCTGGGGAGGAGGCGGCCTAGCTCGTCGTACTGACAAGAATAACACCTCTGCAGGGCCTTTCTGAGTCTCCTGTCGGTTCAACATGCAATGGTCCACACGTGCATTCGTAATAAAACTGATCAAAAACTCACGCACGTGTCAGTCGCGTTAGCTCTCATTTGCGGGCCAGGATTACTGAACTGCAGTTTCCGTAACTCCTTCGTAATGCGCTAGACACGATGGAGGCAGTGATTTGCTGGACAATTCCGTATCTGCTAACCTTCGCTTGCTCCAAACTTGGTATTACAATTTGTTCTTCCGTTTCGACGTCCATTTTCACCCCTTGACGTCATTTCAATCTCCTGTGGGGATTTTCCCTTTCCTCAACCTCGAGAATGATCAAGCGCACACAACAGTCTCCCATGACTATCAGCGATTTGTCGTACGCCGTCCTAAAGCGCCTGGCAGACCAGCTTGACTTACCAAACCGGGGAAATCAGCCATACTGGCGCGAACTGATCAAAATTTTGCCCGACTGCCCATACGACCAAATAGCAGTGGAGAAATTTGGAATGAACGCGAACAGAGTGGATGGAAGTCCCGCCTATGCGCTTCTCACTGATCTAAGCAACAGGGGAATGACGTACAATGAATTGATATCGCTCCTGAAGGCGCTGAAACATTACACATCCCTTAGCGAAATGGGCTACACAGGTGAGCCGTCGATGGGCGGAGTCAGCGGACGTTGGTTACCCTAAGTTCTCCCACAGAGAAGATCCAGATCGTGACGCACCCAAGGGCCACCCCCGCCGTCATTGGACAGGCCCTAGAACTCACCTGTGTGGCCACTGGCGTCCCTCCGCCCACCTACATGTGGTTCAAAGGCCGTACCCCTCTTCCGGACCAGACCACGTCCAAGCTGGTCATACCTAAAGTGCAGGGGGACACTGAGGGAATGTATTGCTGCAGAGCCACTAACCCTCTTGGTGTCGTGTTCTCTAACTGGGCTGAGGTAAGGGTGCAGACCCCGGTGGTATCCAGGCGACCAAGTGAGCAAGTTATTAGTCTTATTGAATGCCTGCAATAATTTATCCCACCTTATACAGGTTATGAAAGCTCCAGTGAGTACCCTCCCATCACTCCTCCCCATCACCTCCATCACTCCTCCCCATCACTTTTATCACTCCTTCCATCACCTTCACTCCTCATCACTCCTCCCATCACCTCCACTCCTCCCCATCACCTCCACTCCTCCCCATCACCTCCACTCCTCCCCATCACCTCCACTCCTCCCCATCACCTCCACTTCCCATCACCTCACTCCTCCCCATCACCTCACTCCTCCCCATCACCTCCATCACTCCTCCCATCACCCCTCCCATCACCTCCACTCCTCCCCATCACCTCCACTCCTCCCCATCACCTCCACTCCTCCCCATCACCTCCACTCCTCCCCATCACCTCCACTCCTCCCCATCACCTCCACTCCTCCCCATCACCTCACTCCTCCCCATCACCTCACTCCTCCCCATCACCTCCATCACTCCTCCCATCACCCCTCCCATCACCTCCACTCCTCCCATCACCTCCACTCCTCCGATCACCTCCATCACTCCTCCCCATCACCTCCATCACCTCCATCACTCCTCCCATCACCTCCATCACTCCTCCCATCACCTCCATCACTCCTCCCATCACCTCCATCACTCCTCCCATCACCTCCATCACTCCTCTCTATCACCCCTCCCATCACCTCCACTCCTCCCCATCACTCCTCCCATCACCTCCATCACTCCTCCCATCACCTCCATCACTCCTCCCATCACCTCCATCACCTCCATCACTCCTCCCATCACCTCCATCACCTCCATCACTCCTCCCATCACCTCCATCACCTCCATCACTCCTCCCATCACCTCCATCACTCCTCCCATCACCTCCATCACTCCTCCCATCACCTCCATCACTCCTCCCCATCACCTTCCCTGCAGCAGCATTGGAAATCCTCACACAGCCGCAGCATCAGCAGATCCTCGAAGGCCACACCCTCTACCTGGTGGTGGCAGCGGAGGGGCCTCCTCCCCTCACCTTCCAGTGGTTCAAGGATGGCCAGCCCCTTCCTTATGGTACATCTAACGAGCTAGCTATACATTACATCCAGTTATTGCAGCAAGGGACATATACATGCTCTGTTACTGCTGGCACTGGGGCCAGTATCCTTAGCAACGAGGCCTTAGTTACAGGTAAAAGGCAACTTTTACGTCTGATGTGCCTCATCCCCAGACTTATCTCTTCTAGTTGTGCAGGTTGAAAGTATGTCATACAATGGTCCGAATTCATACACCCCTACCCCTGGTATGTACCCATATATGGTATATATTCATACACCCCTACCCCTGGTATGTACCCATATATGGTATATATTCATACACCCCTACCCCTGGTATGTACCCATATATGGTATATATTCATGCACCCCTACCCCTGGTATGTACCCATATATGGTATATATTCATGCACCCCTACCCCTGGTATGTACCCATATATGGTATATATTCATGCACCCCTACCCCTGGTATGTACCCATATATGGTATATATTCATACACCCCTACCCCTGGTATGTACCCATATATGGTATATATTCATGCACCCCTACCCCTGGTATGTACCCATATATGGTATATATTCATACACCCCTATGCCTGCTATGCACCCATATATGGTATATAATTGAAATCTAATTATTGCACATCATGCCAATGTGGTATCCTTTTGGTAAATGTCACGCTTTGTTACTTAGTGATTAAATGATGTCATTGCAGCAAACATGGACCTAACGCAATATTATAAAATTTTCCATGAAGGGACATTGAAGTCGACTTGTGCAATTTTAAAATGTGTAAGCATAATTTAAAAAGTCAGGCCAATGTAACTCCATGATGTTCAAGTGTGTAAGAAAGAAGTTGTAGAGGACCTAGGTGAAAATACTTATGTAAGGATTCGCTGCAACAATCACCTACATAATTGTGTACTAATAATGACCTAATAATGACCTAATAATGACCTAATAATGACACATGGTTTGAATGTGGGTCATTTAACACAGCACCAATTACCTCATATTACCTCATCCCTCCATCTCCCTCCCCCTCTCTCCCCTCCATCTCCTCCTCCCCCTCCTTCAGCACCATCATACGACATCACGTACCCCGGGGGCCTGCCTAATCACCCAAACCACCTCCCCCTCTTTGGACAGACGCCCACTCCCCTCTATACCACGCCCACTCCCCTCTATACCACGCCCACTCCCCTCTATGCCACGCCCCCGGATCTCAGACCTGAAGACAGCTTCACTCTCTGCACCAATTTGAACCAATACGGTACAGCCACACCCATTCCTGTACCCACATAACCCCCCCCCCCCCAATGTTAGACCCCCTCCATGAGGATGATGGCCCTATGGGACAAGGTTAGCTGATCATCATGGGGGTGTGGTCTAGTTCACTCTGCCCGGTCCCCAGACCAGTCGGCCAACCTGGATGAGCCCTGCTATGACAAGGTAGCCCTCCTCATAGGGAACAAGAAGTACCACACAAACAAGCTGAGACTGAACACCCCTGAAAATGACACTCAGGACTTGGCCGCCATTCTAAGCAGTGCAGACTTCAAAGTGGTCAGCCTTATCAACCTGAGCAAGCAGGAGATGCAGATGGCAGTGGACTATTTCCTTACACTCCTGGGGAAGAACGTCTATGCCTTCTTCTTCTTCGCAGGGCATGGCTTCGAAGTGAACAACAGTAACTACATGATGGCCGTAGATGCCCCCATGGAGAAGAACCCTGACTTCTGTCTGTGCGCACAGCAGGTGTTGGAAGCCATGCAAGCGCGTGGCGCCAAACTTAGCGTCATGGTCCTTGACATGTGCCGTGTGGCTTCAACGTGAGCCCCTCCCTCCTGTTGTGGCCACACCCCATACCCTTAACCCCTCCCTCCTGTTGTGGCCACACCCTATGCCCTTAACCCCTCCCTCCTGTTGTGGCCACACCCCATGCCCTTAACCCCTTCTTGTTTCCCTTGCAGAAATTCTAGCAAGTTTTCAATTCCTGTGATAACCCCAAGCAGAGAGTACACAGGATATTATGTCTATGGATTCTCATGGTCAGATAACTTCCTAAATTGTTCAGCTCCTACCACATCCTCTCTCCCCCTCCTCCTCTCCCCCTCCCCCTCCTCCTCTCCCCCTCCCCCTCCTCCTCTCCCCCTCCTCTTCCTCTCTTCATCTCCCCCTCCTCCTCTCCTCCTCTCCCCCTCCTCCTCTCCTCCTATCCCCCTCCTCCTCTCCTCCTCTCCCCCTCCTCCTCTTCCTCTCTTCATCTCCCCCTCCTCCTCTCCTCCTCTCCCCCTCCTCATCCTCTCCTCATCTCCCCACAAGCTCACCATGTGAGCGTGCCTATGAGAAAGTCCCATCCTCCGAGGCCCCAGACCCAAGTTGCTCTGATCCAGAGAGCGGGAGGAACAACAGCATATTTATGGCAGCAATAAAGAAATGCTTTGAGCAGGGAAAGAACACTAATGAACCAGTTGACAGACTGTTTCAAGAAGCTGCATTAGGTGTGTGCATGTGTGTGTGTGCATGTGTGTGTATGCATGTGTGCGCATTGTGTGAGTATGTGTGTATATGCATGTGTGTGTTTATGTGTGTATTGTAGTTGACACGCATGTATGTGTAGATGGTGGTGATGGTGCATATGTGCAGGTGTGCAGAAGACGAGGATGGTGAGGCCTGATGAACCATGGCAGAAGCCAGAGATACGATCCAACTTGGGGCACCCTCTGTCCTTATGGGATAGGTGTGAGCCTGTACAGGGAAGGATGGAGACATCAAGCCTGCTCTGGAAGGAAGCACATTGTATGCTTCACCCCCCCCCCCCCCCTTTGTGACCACACCCATTAACGACTATAATAACTTAAGGTGTTTTCACCATTAGCAAGCACATATCCAATGGTGTGTCCACATTTGAGCAATTGACCATTAGTGGACCAAATCATTGGCCATTAGTTGACCAAATCATTGACCATTAGTTGACCAAATCATTGACCATTAGTTGACCAATCATTGGCCATTAGTTGACCAAATCATTGACCATTAGTTGACCAAATCATTGACCATTAGTTGACCAATCATTGGCCATTAGTTGACCAAATCATTGACCATTAGTTAACCAAATTATTGACCATTAGTTGACCAAATCATTGACCATAAGTTGACCAATCATTGGCCATTAGTTGTCCAAATCATTGACCATTAGTTGACCAAATCATTGACCATTAGTTGACCAAATCATTGACCATCAGTTAACCAAATTATTGACCATTAGTTGACCAATCATTGACCATTAGTTGACCAAATCATTGACCATTAGTTGACCAAATCATTGACCATTAGTTGACCAAATCATTGACTATTAGTTGACCAAATCATTGACCATTAATTGACCAATCATTGACCATTAGTTGACCAAATCATTGACCATTAGTTGACCAAATCATTGACCATTAATTGACCAATCATTGGCCACTAATTGACCAATCATTGACCATTAGTTGTAGATTATTTTGTTTGTTGTGGAAACTCCATTAGTTACACCTTCACACTATTTGGTTAATTGACCATTGACCCACCTCTAACTGCTAATGATTACAATTGTGCGTTGGTAATGCAGTCACCCCTCATCTTGCCCCACCCACCTCCTCTTGCCACACCCACTTCCTCTTGCCACACCCACCCTCACATCCATTATCTCACCCCCTCCTCCTCCCCAGGTGTCCCTTTGCCAGTAGTTGTAGGCTCAGATGATGGAAGCTTGGCTTTAAGACTTCATTTTGAGGCAGAGTTCTCTAATGTGCTGGTGGTGACAGTGGAGCTCTTGAATGGCTGCGTTCTAAAGGCAGAGATGTTGTCTCTACGCATGGAGCTCCTGGAGCATTCTGTACACTTCCCGGTCAGTGATGGTTATATGGGCGTGTCCCTATGTGCCACACCCCCTTCTTGTGTTTTTAGCCATTAAAGAGTGAGGAATACCGGGCTGAAGACTCGCAGTATGCATATGGCCATGAGCAGGTGAGCAGGTTGGGTTGTGGTCTGTTGGGTTGTGGTCAGACCTCTGGAACTAATTACATGAATTTTTTTTGTACTTGCAGAAGCACAGTAAAAAAGATCTCATTCATATGAAGATATGTGAGCTTCAGAAGTTGCAGGTAACGCTGTTTTAACGCATTTCTTCACTCAGTGATATATGCTGTTTACTGCTTAGAAACCTCCCGTAACCCTCCGTATTTTCGCTACGTACAACCTATGGCGGGGCAGTGAAGAGCAGCTGCAGCAAAGTTGCGTCATAACATATGCGCTGGCTCCGCCCCCGCTCTATGCCAAGGTCGTTACCACCCATTGATTCAACCAACTCGGTCCCCAGTCCCCAGTCCATACACATCGGATACATTTTTTTACAATATGATTCAATACAATTAACGTTTTGTGCTATCAAACACTATTCGTGTTCCTACACGAAGCAAGTCTTTTTATTACTGTATCCACTATTGTGTCGATACTGGAGGCAATGTCGCACGTGATCACGTGTTCGTCGGAGTCCGGTGGCTCAAGCGTATGAAGCTGCGAGTCTAGAAGGGCCAATGGCATGAAGTGGCCGCTTCTCGACCCAATACGTGAGGCTAGCACCTCTCTGGATCCGGTGAGGTGGACGAATACAACATGGCTGGCTAGGTCTGAGTCTCCCACCAAAGTTTGTCTGTAACTGTGCCGAAGGGCGGAGCATGCCAACACCACGCCTACCTGCTGCTCCGCCCCCTTACGGAGTACCTCGTGTAAGGTCTTTAGCCACGGTTGTCGGTCCTACGGAGAAATGAGCCCTTTATCAACGTGTACGTTAGGAGAAGTGGTACCTCATCCGTGAGGGGGTGGCCTTGAGTCATTTTCAGGACGTTCTCTTTCGGTTGCCAATCATCTCCGTCTTCGAACTTCCACCCCAACTAGACCATTACCAGGGCATGCTGTAGGTTAATAACACCCCCATTCATATACATGTATTCGTTCACCTTATCAGCCAATGCCTTGCCAACTGTACTCCTGTTGGGCGGAAGTGCAGTGAAAGGCGTCACTTACCCCCGCCCCGCCCCCAAGATTTTACTTTCCACTTCCGCTCACTCCCATCACAATGATTATACTGGTTGATGGGTCCATCCTAGCAGACATCGACTTCCTGTTCCTCTGGTACAAAGTGTACGGCTGATAGTCACGTGAGCTGCAGCAGGTGTGTACATGTATGTAAGCTTATTAGAATAATGTGGCTATCGTAATGGTACTGGTACTGGGGTACTGGTACTGGGGTACTGGTACTGGGGTACTGGTACTGGGGTACTGGTACTGGGGTACTGGTACTGGGGTACTGGTACTGGGGTACTGGTACTGGGGTACTGGTACTGGGGTACTGGTACTGGGGTACTGGTACTGGGGTACTGGTACTGGGGTACTGGTACTGGGGTACTGGTACTGGGGTACTGGTACTGGGGTACTGGTACTGGGGTACTGGTACTGGGGTACTGGTACTGGGGTACTGGTACTGGGGTACTGGTACTGGGGTACTGGTACTGGGTACTGGTATTATTAATATGCGATCGCTGATTTCTTTTGTAAAATGCCAAGCTGTGTTTGCACCCCGCCCCTCCTCTCCACGCGGGGCCAATATCCGCACAGATGCGGTAAATGCTTAATTAAGTAGAATGAACAGCCACAGATTAATTACTTGCAGCTAGATTAGATTTTACTATCGATTAAACACCTACATTGATACGTCAGACTGTAAACAGTCTGTGTGAGGTCTGTGTACCATAATGTGGTTTTCAATTTCGTTGATTTATAGTTTTGTATGAAAAACGTGATGTTATTGGGGGAAGGGTCAAACGTGGTGTCATTGGGGGAAGGGTCAAGCATGGTGTCATGGGGAAGGGTCAAACGTGGTGTCATTGGGGGAAAGGTCAAACATGGTGTCATCGGGGGAAGGTGTCATCGGGGGAAGGTGTCATTGGGGGAAGGGTGTCATTGGGGGAAGGGACTTCACCCTTGCCTTAGCAGGGTTGCCAGCTTGCAGCGTCATCCCAGAAAGGTTCACAGTTACGTTACTATGTCATTGTAAGTAAGCCCCCCGGGTGACTCGGAGTGAGTTTAATAATAACGTAACTATGAACCTTCCCGCGCCTGAACTGATTATATAACTGATATTGATAAAACTTTTAAGTTCTCTACATACAGGTAGTATGTTCATCATCCGTCGGGATATACCAAAGATTGGGATGTTTAAATCAGTTATGTTTTTCTGTACGCATAGTTTTCTGTGTGTGTGTGTGTGTGTGTGTGTGTGTGTGTGTGTGTGTGTGTGTGTGTGTGTGTGTGTGCGCGCGCGCGCGCGCGCGTACGTGTTCGTGTGTGTTTGCGTGTGTGCGTGTATGTATGGGCGTGTGTGTGTGTGTGTGTGTGTGTGTGTGTGTGTGTGTGTGTGTGTGTGTGTGTGTGTGTGTTTATGCATGCATGGTATTGTGCGGCAAAACATGCGCAATACCCAATACAAATCAGCTCCGCATCATGAGAGGGTGCCAAACATGCAGACGTCGCCAAATTTTTTTATTAGCTCCGCCCACAGTGGAATACGCAAGGCGTGGTTTCCATAAGAGGCTGCCAAAGTGTGGGATCTTCAGTTGGAAATGTTTCGCCGTCTGCACCTGTACAGATGGAAACCATCCAGCGGTCATGTGTATCGCGTTGTTGCTCTTGATGGTAGCACTTGGACCTACGAGCTTGAGGTAGATATACATGCGAACGTCTTCCGCGACAAATGTAACCGGTTTTACCGTGTGATACAGACACGTGCAAAGGGTACCGAGCTGCTTCAGTTAATACTCAGAGACCTAGCCATTCCGGACGGTGACTATTTCGGACTCTTTCAGGCAGAAAATAATAGGGTATGTGGTTTTGCGGATTCGGAATTAATCTGCCGCTATGCATGTATACACTTACCGCGGATTGGTCGTGTAGCAATGGATCATTCTTAACAAATCTCTCAAGAAGCAACTGAGAGGTTGGATCATTCTGTATGCTTGATAGTTTAAGCAGCGTAGTGTCACTGCAGGTAACGGACCACACCTCTTGTACCTCGGTGTCGAGGTCTACCCGAAGGACCACAACAATCTATTGTCCCCAACAACAAGGTACACCATACCATCTATACCCTGTATAGCTCTGATGGTCTACTATACATGCACACCACTTTGAATAAAGATATCAAATCTATCTCCAAGCAAAAAGAGAAATGGAAAGCAAAAGGTGGTGCATGTGACGGGGTTTTTTTTTTTGTTTTACCATGCACGTGATTCATCCCTGTTGAATTATTGCTTGCTTAGGATGGTGCGTTCAAGTGAAATGCGGGTCGACTTGCAAACCCACGTTAGGAATGAAGGTACGGACATGCGTTCAATTTATCGATAACCCATGCACTAACGTTAAATTACGAGCCAGCAGCCGGGTGGGATATGACGGATTCAGTCTCAGCTGCAACAGAAAAACAAGACCACGTAGAAAGCACTAAGTAAGTTAAACGCCCGCTCCTAACAGCCCGCGTTAATAGAGTTTCGCATGCAGTGGGAAGTCCCGCGATGATTGCGCAAGGGACTTCTTAGAAGTGGCCCAACTTGAAGACAACTTTGGTACATTTATTTACACTGCGCTTGTAAGATATTATGTCTGCTCTGGGTGCCACTGTTTGAACACGCCTGTCGCCACAGGATTCCAGCCGTCGCCCATTGTCTTTGAGCGTCGGCCCCAGTGGGCTGACTATTGTTGGTGGCACCCACGTGGAATGGTGAGAAACGTATAACATCATGTGATGAAGTAAAGGAGTTGTTTGCCGTCACAGGGATTCTGTTTCGAAAGTCTCCTCACTTGGAAGGCATCTCACAATATGTACAGTGGATACAATGGTTTGTCTGGTGCATTCTGCATGGTTACGCCCGTGCCGTTAACAGTATAACACCTGCAGCAGGAAACACAAGCTCCACCCATTGCAATAACGTTTGCATCGTCCAGTCTGTGTGGTTCTGTTGCAGCACACTGCCTCAGGCTCAAATCGTTGTACAGGTACGTCATACCGTTTGATAGCTTAGGTTATCTCAGCCATACTTATAACTGCCTCCCATGCAGTGATTTGGCTTGTGAAAGTACTAAAACAAAGTTGAAAAGACTTCTAAGCCTGAGGTCAGTGACACACCCACTATTAAATGTCTGTTGGATAATTGTAGCATTATGTTTATTGCTACACAGGCTTGGCAGAGATGCCATTGGGTATGGTCTGATATGTTTATCCCCTCCCCCTTTTATTTAAAATCATGTCACACACAGAAAACACAGTGGTCAGTCACCACGCCCAACAAGAATAAAGAAAACATCATCATTCTCTATCAGATTTCGATCTTTTAGAAACCACCATACAATCCTTTCTGGACACTCAGTGGAAAATATTGCCCAATCAACTCCTTCCTCTTTTAATGAGTCAATCTATCGACAGCAAACGCATCAGATCGGATCACCAATACAATACCTCTCCCTCTCCTTGACTCCTCCCCCTTCCCCTACACCAGTAGACTGTCATGTAGCAAGCTCAACAGATTCATGTGCACATCACATACCAGAGACTGCCACATCTGTAGTGTGTGACTTAACATCACCGCCATTATCACAGCTATGTGCAGATGACTGCAGTGTCAATGGTTGTGACCAGAACAATGAATCTAATGTCCCCTCTGAAGTAGGGAACTTGGATAGCTTGCTTCAGACCTTGGAGGAAAAGTTTAAGGAACAGAGAACGTCTTCTATCTACTCTGATACAGATCAACACCCAGGCATTGTCACCACTAGTAGCAGAGCAAAAAGGTACAGTGTGGGTGTGATGTGTGTACATTTATATAGTGCTCTAATTCGAAACTGTGTACTTAAACAGAAGCAAGAGTGCGACAGATATCCACTGTGTGAAGGCCAAACCCAATGCTGGTTATTACAAGACTCATTTAAGCTCAGTGGAACTGGGTTGCTTCTCGCCCCCAACAACTACAGACCCTCATGTACGAAGTCTAGTGTATGATTCCTGTCAAAGCCAGGCACTTGGCACGGAGCTATAGCACTTAAGATTGTCCTGTTTTAATGAAACCTTTAATAATTTATGTACTTGACAAGATAACATCTACTCATGCTATGTGAAGGGGAGTGTACAAAAACATGAATTATCGTGCATCTGTTGGCACCTCTGGTTTTGAACATTGCTCCTTCACTGCCAATAACTCATCCTGCAACCCTTTGATAATTGAGTTCTTTTTCTCCTCAAGCTCTGACAGTTCCTTTTGTTGAGACAAGTTTGCATCCTTAGCTGCTACAAGATCTGTATAATAGGTTTCATAACTGAAGTACCATCACATACAGGGGGTCAGGTCATTGTACCATCGCCTCACATGCACAAAAAAAGGCAATGTTTTAGTCTATTCGTGGACACACTGTATAATAGTGTTGCGTTGTACCGTCACATATAACAGGGATACCCCCCATATACAAGGAGCAGTAAGGGAAAGAAGTACATACCTTTTGACAGACCATCTATTTTAACTTCACATACATTCCTATGTGTGTGGGTGTGTGAGAGAACATGAGAACTGTCCAAATTAGAATTATCACAGTAACTAACATTTTGGCTTTTAAATCATTCACGGACACTGTGGTTTCTCTTAGCTCGCCTGGAAACGACCATAGTTAAGTTGAGATATACGTGCTGAAGTGTAAGAATCTATAACGTACTCTCTTTAGAACTTAATTCTTTCTTACAACTGTCCCTTTCATCCGTCAGTGTCTTGAGGTTACTCTCTGCAGTACGCTGAGATTAGTATGGAATAAGTCAGCGGCTTCCTAGACCTCTCCCCCACCCCCACATACATACCATAGCCCTTGCGCCTTCTGCCAATTGTAACTCCAGAGCGCTTTGCTTCTTTTCGACTTCCACTTTCAACTGCTGAGTAGAAGCTAGGTCTTCGGCCAATTCATTTACGCGATCTTGAAGTGTTTTGATGTCAACTCGAGCATTTTGTACTGCTTTAGTGAGAACGTCACTTTCTTCGTGCAACTGACGGATACGCGACGTTTTGTTCCAATAAACATACACTAGAATTACTAGAACAGATCCAAAGGCTACGGTAAGCAGTAACGAAGTGTTGTTACGCCCAGGCCCACTGACGACATTGCGCGCCATTTTTAAAGCTGTGCACTATTTGGAAGTCATGTGAAAAATATCTTCCGTTGCTAATCAATCATACATGTATTTGTAATAGCCATGTTATATGGATGGACAAGCCTTTGTTTGAATCTCCGGTAACCACTGCGTCTCAAACTTTGCCTGTGAGCTACGTTATAGGGATGCTATAGCTCGTTTAAACGGGTGTATACTACATACAGGGGAGAGCAATTCCACTGCGTGTTATTCAAAAGGGACCATCTAAACTACAGCAGCAAATAGGTAGGCCCTTGACCGGTGTCACATATTCGTGACTTGCGCTCTGTTTGACCTAATTCAGAGCAGCAACGACAGTCGGCTCGGAGCTCAAGGCGTCCTTCCGCTGAGACGAGGTACCTTAGTTTACGTCATTAGCCTCTTTCTAACCTCCTATCGGCAGGGTGCAGGAGCGACGAGTTGAGTACATGCCGATACCAGGGCAGGAGGATGGGGGGCAAGTATTAGTGGTAGCCATCGACTACACGTTAATATGTGTGTTTCTGTGCTTAGCAGTGTTGACGGAGAAGGATACAAAAGCGTAAGTAAGTATATGTTCGTTACTAACAGTTATAAACGATTTATCCATTCAGGCGCACCCAGATGTTAAGGAACAGCTGATAAAAGACGGCTACAGGTAAGCCCACACAGCCGGCGGGGAAATACGAATGTATTCTTAACATGCAATTTCTTTAAGACTGGGAGAGTTGTCGGATGACGAAGAACTAGATCTTATTCCTGCAAGACAGTTGCGCGCAGACGAAACACCTTACTGTGCATGTGTGTGTTCTATGATGTAATCTATTTTTATTGTGATGCAATATTGTGAACCGTATATCATTGTACACTCGAAGAAGGCGGAGATACGTATTTTCGATGGCGAAAGCTCGGAGTGTTGAGGTGGGTGACTGGTCAGAGTCAGGAACGTTTCTACGCAAGCCGTCGAATGGTTGGCTACACGACGATAGAGATTTGATGAACGCTGGAATAACCTACAAAATACACGTACGGACCTTCGTCTAAGCAATGTTATGAGGTGTGAGCCGCGGCTGCTTACCTCGTAGTACCTTGGCTGCATTGAAGTGAAGAACTCCATGAGGACTCTACAATATCAGACGAGGATACAAGTCACGAAGTTAGTCATATGGCCGGATACTGTGACGCTCTTATCCCTTCTCTCGCTACATACAGGGAAGCTATACTTAGGTTGGCAGAGATTGCTGGGCGCATAGCTCCCAACAAGAAGAGGAAGGTACGCAAACATTGATAAATGTGCGGCCACGTCAGTGCTCTCTGTGCTGTGTTGTTTAGCTACCAAAGCAGCTACTGAAGCTACTGGGAGGTGAGTGGCCAGTGCTTGTAGACAACCAGCCTCCAACGGCGTCTTCATTCACAGAGGTAGACACTCACTGGGTCGGTGAGGTAAACTTGTCCATATCTGTCGACAGTTTAAGGATTTGTGCAAAGAGTAACAGAGTGAGTCCCCCCATCTGTGGGTTAATGAATGACATCATTGTTCATATGTCCACTTTAGGAGATCATGAACCATTCGCTACCATCAATATCCTTTGCATCAGGTGGAGATGAGGTTAGTGCCCATCCCTGTCCTGTTGCTTTTGGTTTCAACTTCCAACCTCTCACAAAGGTGACAGCAAACTTCATAGGCTATGTTGCCAAGGACCCTATCCACGAGCGAGGTCTGGGTCTGGGCACCGGTGTTATTTGCTGTCCTGATGTCTGTTGTTATTGTTTTCAGCATGCCATGTGTTTGAGTGTGAAGACAGTCAGGTTGTTCTCACAACAATTGGTCAAGCATTTGAGCTTCGCTATAAAATGTACTTGCAAACCCCTCAGAACAGGTTAGTAAAGGGAGAAGCAAGGGATGGGCCACTTTTATCTGCTCTGTTATGACAGTGGTCCCCAGACTGGTGGCAGTAGTCCCCATAATGGTGGCAGTGGTCCCCATAATGGTGGCAGTGTACATTCTGTGAAGAATGTTTTACCTACCAATGAGCCTCCTCGCATTGCCCCTCCCATTGCCCCTCCACATCGGGGCACAGAGCAAGGGGCACTGAAACCATTACCATCCCCAGCCACCAAGCCCAGGGCATACAGCAACCTTCCCGGCTTTCCACCAGCTACAGTACGTTTGTGTTACACCTCTCCACCTTCCCTCCCTCCCACACCCTCCACCTTCCCTCCCTCCCACACCCTCCCTCCCACCTCCGCCTCCTACCAGATAGCCTGGTATGTTCATATCTCCTTCAGAATGATGCAGCTCTGAAGAATGGACAAACTGCTGTACCAGTGAAACAGCTGAACATATATACATCCACTGAGCTTACAGAGACTGGTGACTATTCAAATCCTGGTGAGATCACAGGTGAGTAAGGTGGACTAGGGGGAGTGCCCAAGTATTTGTAGCAAGAGTGATTGATTAAAGATACATGTATTGAGTTTCATTGCCTTGTATGACCACAATGGCATTTTGTGGGATCATGTGATCACATTTGCTAGCTGGACTGGTATTTCCTGCTTCTCACAGATACACATCAACCAGATGATTATGCCAGAGACACAACATTCAGAACTGTTCGTCAGATGGGCCCTCGTGATGATGACGATATTGACCTAACACCCGCTGGCGTTGATCTCACTCCCCCTGATGATTGTGAGCCCCCCGGCGAGAGGCTTGCCATCTATGCCAATACTCTTGAACTGGGCACCCCTGCTGAAGGCTTGGCTATCTATGGCAATACCCTTGGAGGTACGGGAGGGCCACCACCATCATATGAGGACCCTGATCGGTTTGCAAGCCCCCCAGCGTGGGATGGTATCTATGACGACCCAACTGTCACCATGGATACTGTACCAGTTCCTCCTAGTGCAAGACCCCTCCCCCAGAAGTTAAGTGATCCTGAAGGTAACAGACCTGTGCCACGCCCACGAGGTGCTAAGGTGGAGCCAAGTCCAAACTCTGTGCGGGTCCCCAGTCCAACAGTTATCAAGAAGGTCCCCAGTCCAGTGGCTGCCAAGAAGGTCCCCAGTCCAATAGCCATCCCTGATCCAACAGTTACCAAAGGGTCTGGTCCCCACTTTGACGATACTATTTATGCCAAGAGAGTAGATGGTCCAGCCGCAATGTCTTCAGGAGGTAAAGCGTGGGTATATGTAGTGAGAATGGCCATTAATTCCCCTCCCCTTCCCCTCCCCTCATCTAAGGGTCTGGCCAACAACTTAAAAAAATGAAGTATTTCCACGGGACAGTCAGTCGTGTAGAGGCAGAAGGAATGTTGGAACGGGATGGAGACTTTTTGGTGCGTGAGAGCGGGAAACAGCCGGGACAGTATGTGTTAACTGGAATGGGAGGAGGAAAGGCACAGCATCTCCTGCTTATTGACAAGCAGGGCAAGGTGGGTTTGCAGGTTGCGGGTGGTGTTAGGGATGGTGTGCAGAGTGAGGGTGGTGTTAGGGATGGTGTGCAGGGTGAGGGTGGTGTTAGGAATGGTGTGCAGGGTGAGGGTGGTGTTATGGATGGTGTGCAGGCTGGTGTTAGGGATGGTGTGCAGGGTGAGGGTGGTGTTAGGGATGGTGTGCAGGTGAGGGTGATAACTAATGATCCACATGTAGGTAAAATCACGTGACCGAGAATTTGAGAATATTCCACATCTAGTGGACCACTTTGTGACTCTTAAGACACCTTTGATCATTGGTGACAGTGAAGTGTATCTGAAGAGACCAATTGTTAACTCCTTCATGAACACTTAGTGTGTGCAGAAACGTACAAACACACATACGCACAGACACACACATGCACATACATACACACATGCACACACATGCAGCTGTATTTATTTGTGCTGGTTGGATATTTTTTATTATATATCAATTGGTTTAGGTACAGGCTTTCGTATGTGCCTCGCGTTGGCCCCCAGTGACGTTGGTTTGAAGGGGGCGTGGCTACCATATGGCTTAGGCACAGGTAGTTCACCAGCACCAGAAGGCACATAGGCACTGGGGCGTGGCTGTGCTGTAGTGTAGGTGCCATCTGGGAGCAGGTTGATCATGGGCTCCTGAGATGTCTGCTAAAGTGTGAGCAAGTCTGAGTGAGAGGTTGTGTACCAAAAGATGCCAGCGCAGAGGTACCTGCATGGAGAGTGACCTTTGCATCTGCAGTCTCAACATCCTTGCCCACTCCTCCTCAACTTGTGGGTTGGGCGGCTCTCCCCTCTCAAGGCGAGCTGTCTCCTGTTGCAGTTGGCTGTCCTTTTCCTCCACCTCCTGATGGAGTCTGAGGGCTTTGGTCTAGGGGAGAGGGGAGGGGTGATGGGGGAGGAGGTGATGGGGATATATTGTACCTGCTGCATGGACAGCTCAGAGACCAATGACATCATTTTATGAGTAGTGTCTTTGATACGGGCTTGATACTCAATTACCTGGGAGCATGACTGTATTATCAGACATCACAACCATATTGGGACTAGCCACCTGTTGGGCGACATTGAGTGCAGTATCTCTGTGTGCGTCCACTTTCTTCTGGATACGATCATTTAGTCTGCAGATCTGCTCATGCAGCAGGTCCTTCTCCAACATCTGCTGCTCTCGTTCCCCAAGCTGAACCTAAAGTCATCAGGTGATATCTCTAATTAATACTTAAGGACTTATGTACCTCCAATGTTTCAATTCTCTCTCTCAGTTCATTGCGTGACACTGTCTTTCCAGCAAGCATTCTGGTTCTCTGCGCATTGCCAGAGTTCTCCATTGCAGCCTCCAGTGAAGCCAGCAGATCCTTGCATTCCTTCAGCTGTGGGCATTTAGTGGGTGGGTGGGGGAGAGCTCACAAGTGTGTCACAAGTGTACCTCATTCTGGCTAGCTGCTAGTTCAATCACGAGAGTCTGCTTCTCAGGAACACTCTTCCTAAGCAGAATGATGTCATTCTTCACTTTGGAGAGCTAAAAACAAAATGGCTGTCCTCATGACAAGTCTTGCATCTCCTTGTGACCACACCTCTATCCTGAGAAACTTAAGCTCCTCCCCTCGTCCCAGGAGATCCACTTCAGCCCTCCTTAGCACACTGTCCACCACATTCAGCTTCTCATGAAAGACACACACTTCTTCATTTCTTTCAATCAGTCTGAGACCTAAGTCATTGCGTTCCTGGGATGTCTGCTCATATTGTCTGTGCAACTGCAGTGTATGTGTGTGTGTGTGTGTGTGTGTGTGTGTATGTGTGTGTACGTGTGTGTATGTGTGTATGTGTGTGTGTACGTATGTGTTTATACACATGTACACAGTACTGTGTGAATACACATGTGAGTGGTTGTATGCATGTGTAAGTGTATGTCCACAGAAGCTACTGCAGTGTGTGTGTGTGTGTGTGTGTGTGTGGGAGGGCACATTGTAGTGCCTCTGTTGTGGGACAACACACCCTGTTCATCTGCCCCTCTGCAGCTACGTGTGTGTGTGTATGTGTGTGTTTATACACATGTAAGTGTATGTGTGTACACATGTGCACAGTACTGTGTGAATACACATGTGAGTGGTTGTAAGTGTATGTCCACAGAAGCTACTGCAGTGTGTGTGTGTGTGTGTGTGTGTGTGTGTGTGTGGGAGGGCACATTGTAGTGCCTCTGTTGTGGGACAACACACCCTGTTCATCTGCCCCTCTGCAGCATTAATCTGCTGTGTCAGCTTGTGTAGTTGTTCTCTCTGTGTCTCGAGCACACTGCTGGTGTCCCCCTGGTCCAGACGTAACCTAGCCACCTCCTGTCTCTGGGTGTCCCGCTCAGCCACCTTGGTGGTAAGAACCATGGAACATTTCTGCTGCAGTCTACATAAAAGGTAACAGTACATATCAATGTGGCGAGCTCATTATAACCCTCACTTCTCCTTGTTTTCAGTAGTGGACTGAAGTATGGCCATCTCTCCCTGCAGTATCCTGATCTTCTCGCGGAGCTCTGCACCAAGCTGGGAGCGGTTATGGTAGAGGGGCGTGGTCAGAGCAGATGGAACGGGGGAGGAGGGGTGCATGAATTTTCCCACCTGTGTGCTAAGTTGTATTTGGGAGTGTATCTTGTTCCGTTCAGACTTGACCACCTCGTAAGCCTCACCGTAGTCCTTCAGTCTATGTGAGGGCTCAGCAGTACACACACTGAAACAATTCCCTGGAAATGGTACGTACAATGTGTCCAGCTCTCTTAGCTTCTTCCTCTCCTCCCCAATCTGTCCTTCCTTAGCCCTAATCTCATCTGTGATGGAGCCAAGTTGCTTCTGCAAAGGGACAACCATACCACCTTGTGCTTAATACATGGGAACATGTGTGTGTACATGTGTACATGTGTACATGTGTACATGTATGTGTGTGTATGTGTGTGTGTGCTACTCAGTGACATGCACAGTACCATTGTTTGATTGTACTCCTTATTTCCAATGTCTCTGTGTTTGGTCTGCATAAAATTAGCCATCACCGTTACATGTCATTACCCATAACACACTGCCCACCATAGCAACAACATCCTTGTTGAGGTCACGCAGCAAAGAGAACAGACTCTGGCATTGTGCCCTCAGTCTCCTCTCCTCCTCACTCCTATGCTGCAGGGCTCTGTACACACCCTCCTCCATTCCCTCCTGCTGGGCAAGGACCTGTCTCTGTTGCTCCAGGTCACCCGTGACCTCTTCGCTGAGGTGCTTGATCTGAGCCAGCTGGTCCACCATGGCAGCAGCACGCTCTGATACACTTTCACTTTCTCTCTGTAATTGCTCAACTGATTGCTGTACACTACTAAGATGTACTTCAGCCTTCTTTAAAAGCCTGTTGGGGTATAGGGGGGAGGGGGGAGGGGACTGTGAATGACTAGGAGTAAGACAGGGTGCATACTTCAGTTCTTTGTCTTTTTCCTTCTCCTTGCGACTAGATGATTCAAACAAAGCTTTGTGTTCTATGGTATGGTGTTGAAGCTGTAGCTCCAATGTTGCCCTGGGGACCAGTGTGCATGGGTTCAAATACTGTTATTGTATGTGTGGGCTTGCCTGTCTTCAAGCTGTGTGGCTTCCCTGTCCTTCGTCTGGTTGAGTTCCTTCTTGAGCCGTTCCAAGTTGAGCTCCTTACCACTTATCTGCTTCCGTTGTTCACTTAGCTCAGCCACCATCTTACCATGCTGAGTGGTAAGCTGCTTGACCTTTGTACTACAGCACTCAAACTGTGAGCAAAAAAAAAAACACAGTGATCTGATGGTTATAAGACCCCGCCCCTTCACAACCTGAGATTCTAGTTCTGCAAGAAATGCTTTTTTCTGGTTTAGTTTTGCTGATGATTCACTGTTGAATGAGGCAATTTATAAACCCAATTAAAATAATATTGACAACCAACAGGATTTGTTTATTAAAGGAATCTATCTCTCTTGGTACAGCACCAGGATTAGCTGACAAGCTAATCAATTCATCCTGATGATCATGTAGAGTAAGTCATCACATACATACACATTCTACATTTATCCCCATACACACCTGTATCTGCTCCTGTAGTTGGCATAACTGTTCCTGTGGGTGGAGCTTAGGTGACGATCACTCTAAGGACAGGTACAGACATACAATCTCCATGTTGATTGCTGTGGTTCTTCCATTCTTTTGATCCAACTCTTCGCGATGTCGTTTGCTGTCATTTTTCCGCTGTGTAAGATCATTCCGTTATCACATGTCACACCCCACATCACATGTCACACCCCACATCACATGTCACACCCCATATCACATGTCACACCCCATATCACATGTCACACCCCATATCACATGTCACACCCCATATCACATGTCACACCCCATATCACATGTCACACCCCACATCACATGTCACATCCATATCACATGTCACACCATCACATGTCACATTAGTGTGTGGTATGGTACTTTTGATATCTCATCTCGCAGCTCCTCTGCCTCTCTTGTGAGGTTCTTAATATGGAAGTCAACTTCTTCCTGTTTGGGCAGGCGGTTGTATTCCCTCTGAGTCTCAGCCTTCTCCTCTTCCAGCCTGGAAACCCAGGGGGCACAAAGGGTTAATTGGCTTATTGGCTAGCAAGACTCACTGAGTGATCTCTGTACACAACTTCTCAATGGTCTCATTTGTTTGGTCGAGCTGATTCTTATGCTGCAGTAGTACCTGACGCAATCTGGAGCTCTCTGTGGTGTCTCCCTCAGGGAAGCTAGCTGATTTATCCAGCAACCTTTTCTGCTGCACCAGGTGCTGCGCGTTTGTGGCTATTACAATTGATACATCATTTGTTGCACACGTACTTGGCCAAGGTCCTTCACTTGTGTGAACAATGTATTCTCTACTGCGCGCGAGCTTTCAAATTACGGGTATGTGGTTACGTCATGAAGAAGCGCTGTCTAACCTTTCAAGGGCTTCTTGCACCATCTTGTACTTCATTCCAAGCCTTGCGGCGCGCTCCTTACCAATCAGATTGGCCGCCAGTAGCTGCAGCATAGGCACTATCGTCATCAGCTATGCTAACACTGCTCGCTACTAACTTGTTCCAATATGTCCAGTGCAGAAGTTCCGCTGGAAGCAATTTCGTTGCCATAATTATCTATGGGCGGTACCGCAATAGCCACATCTGAATCATTATGTTCTTCCAACGCGTCTTTTGTGGGGCTTAGCTGCTCTTGGCTTGATTCCTCGTCGGAAGACATATTTCTGTGTATCAGTTACCCCGGCAACAATTTTACAGTATTGCCGACTATTTAGAATTCGATTTATGGATACACAGACATCTCTCTCAGCGCTACCGGACTCCGTTTTGAGGAGAATTGCCGCGCACCTAGATGTTTCTGCCGTTAATAACTGGAGAACGCTGGTAGCGCTTCTCCCTCAATATACCGAGAAAGACGCGAATGCCTTTGCCCAGCTAGCTAATAAGAAGGTTCCAGGTGCGACGTCTTAGCAACTTAGTTGACGTGCTCTCGCTACACAGCGGCCTAGCAGTCCGAGCATGGCACTACTGCACGATCTGCAGTCGAGGGGCTACACTATTGGTGAATTTAGTCAGTTGGCACATGATGCAAAGTTGGGGATCATCAGAGATATAATATATGAGCACTACATCAGTATGTTTCGTTACTTGCTATTTGTGTGACACATAAGTAACTCCAATTCATCATCAATACTTTATCCAGCAACCAGGCGAGACGTTGAGCCTGGCCCAGCTAAACCATCTTGTATCAGTTATGATTGTTTAGAATACCATCCTCCATCATTGTCACTACCTCCACCACCATCATCGTCATCACTACCTCCACCACTTCCATCATCATCACTACCTCCACCACCATCATCATCATCACTACCTCCACCACTTCCATCATCATCACTACCTCCACCACTTCCATCATCATCACTACCTCCACCATCATCATCACTACCTCCACCACTTCCATCATCATCACTACCTCCACCACCATCATCATCACTACATCCACCACTTCCATCACCATCATCATCATCACTACCTCCACCACTTCCATCATCATCACTACCTCCATCATCGTCATCACTACCTCCACCACCTCCATCATCATCATCATCATCACTACCTCCACCACCTCCATCATCATCACTACCTCCACCACCTCCATCATCATCATCATCATCACTACCTCCACCACCTCCATCACTTCCACTGCCTACAGTTCCCAAGGAAACTTCAGGTATGGTGAATTGTTGGGGTACATGTATCACTTGTACTGGAGGTATCATATTATACAGCTATTATATGTATTGTACAGGCATACTGGAGCTATCATACCATGTATTGTACAGGCATACTGGCGCTATCATATCATGTATTGTACAGGCATACTGGAGCTATCACACCATGTATTGTACAGGCATACTGGAGCTATCATACCATGTATTGTACAGGCATACTGGAGCTATCACACCATGTATTGTACAGGCATACTGGAGCTATCATACCATTTATTGTACAGGCATACTGGAGCTATCATACCATGTATTGTACAGGCATACTGGAGCTATCATACCGTGTATTGTACAGGCATACTGGAGCTATCATACCGTGTATTGTACAGGCATACTGGAGCTATCACACCATGTATTGTACAGGCATACTGGAGCTATCACACCGTGTATTGTACAGGCATACTGGAGCTATCATACCATGTATTGTACAGGCATACTGGAGCTATCATACCGTGTATTGTACAGGCATACTGGCGCTATCATACCATGTATTGTACAGGCATACTGGAGCTATCATACCATGTATTGTACAGGCATACTGGAGCTATCATACCGTGTATTGTACAGGCATACTGGCGCTATCATACCATGTATTGTACAGGCATACTGGAGCTATCATACCATGTATTGTACAGGCATACTGGAGCTATCATACCATGTATTGTGGGATACCACAAGGCAATTTGAACAGAAACCATATCACAAAGGTGGCCATAAACTTGGAGAGGGTGGGTTTGGGGAGGTATTCTACTGCAGACTGAAGCTATCAGGTGACAAGCACGAAGCAGTGGCAGTTAAAGTGCTCAACAAAGTGGTAGGTCAGTCGAGTTATTGTCAATTGTTAGCCTTCATTATCTATCAGGAGACCAGCAGTGATGACGACATGAAAATGAAGTACTACAAGAATGAAGTAGACATTTTATCCACGTCTGTTGTACACACTTTAGAGATCACTGCAGTATGCAATGTTATTCCATTTCAGACTATTTCACGAGTGCTTGCTCCCACTGCTGGGGTTCAGCTGTGACGGACCAAGCCTCTGCCTGCTGTATCCATTCATGCCACATGGATCTTTGGACAGGCACATATGTGATATGTACGTCCTACCACCATCACAGCGAATGATCATAGCGACAGACATTGCAAGAGCTCTGGCCTACTTGCACCATGGGGTTGCTCACAAGGTTGTCATACACAGGGATGTCAAAAGGTAGAGAGGTTTTTGGAGATTGCCACCTGTTGTAGCCTTGACCTGCTGCAGTGCTAATACGCTATTGACCCAGGAATGGAGAGGGAGGCTAGGTGACTTTGGTGTGGTCAGATTTCAGCCTTCTACCGACACCCTTGTCACAACACAAGTTGTGGGAACCATTGTGTACATGTCACCAGAGTGTGTGAAGGGACAGGTCACCCCAGCAGCCGATGTGTACGCATTTGGAGTGGTAAGTACGCTTGTACTTCTAAAGTGCACTGACTGCTTTCCTGTTAGGTACTCTACGAGTTACTGACAGGTCGACTTGCTGAATGTGCTGATGACAGTGGCACTGACCTTGTAAGTGAATATGCATGGGGGGGGGGGGGGGGGGGGGGGGTAGGTAAGGCCCGTATGTGTAAAAATGTATGTCCCAGTTGTCTGCAGTCGAGGACAATGAAGGGAGTGAACAGGACATGATTTTGGGTCACTGGACACAGGGAACTCAACTATGGCAGCTAGCTGGGCAATGCACACAGCATCAACATCGCAGGAGACCAACATCAGACAAAGTTGTTTTCTCTTAGGATTTTATCTAAGCTAATTATATGTACATGTTTTAGGTGGCAGCAACTTTGGAGAAGCTACAACTGGTGGAGTAGACCCATTTTATTTAAATCATCACGTTTAAAGCAAAACTCTGTATGCACACTGAAAGTACAATCACTTGAGAGGAATGAATCGCGAGGAGTGGGTGGCACCAATACCAGGTCTTCCGTGCTTCACAGGCTTGTATGTGATGGCAAACTCCCCAAGGTAATGTCCAACCATTTCAGGCTGCATCAAAGTGACAAACGTTTCTAAAAGCATCAACGAAGCACGTGACGTACCTTTATTTCCACCTGGTTGAAGGTTTTTCCCTGGTGAATACCCACCACGCTACCAATCATTTCAGGCACAACGATCATGTCACGCAAGTGAGTCTTGACGACAGCTGGTTTTTCCATCGCAGGTGCCTCTTTCTTCGCTTTTCTAAGCTTCTTGATAAGTGCAAGAGGTTTCCTCTTCAGACCTATGCACAGAATGTTGCTACAACACCATTTGGTGTGATAGTAATTACTTACCCCTCGAGAACCGTCTTCTTGCACGGGCCGATAGCATAGGCATTAGCTGCTCATAGCTCATGTCCAGAAGTTGATCCAGGTCCACACCCCGGTATGTGAACTTTCGAAAGGTACGCTTCTTCTTCAACGCTGCCAAGTCGTCCGCTGTTTGGCCCTACACAAATGAGAGCAGCCATAATGCTTGTGAGTTACTAAAAAGCCGTTATATTCTTCTAAACTGTGGATTCGATAAGATATATTCGTACCTCCATGCTGCCACCGATCTAGATAATCAGAGAAAGAACGTATCACGTGATAAGACTTTAATTGATGCGCGCGCTTTCGATTAGTTTTAAACCGGGTTCAAGCACTGTTTTACCCTCACGATTGCACCATTAAATATTGCAGTGTGCGCTAAAGTGGCAATGAAAAGTTTAATAGGATAGTTGGGAGGGTTTTTAGCAAACAAACTAAAAGCGGGGTTTCAGCATTGCAAACTAAAACAAATTAAAATTATAGAGGTTTAAAGCTTTCTCCTGGCTAAATATTTAATGGGCACCAGCCGCACCTACGGCTTATGTCCACCGACGGGCCGGACCAGCTACGCCCACATGCCGTAATTAATTAGATACAGTAACTGCAGCTGTTATGTGCAAAAGCAGCATCACGTGCCAATGCGATGGATACACACGTGGGGCGAACGGTGGAACAACTGGCATCAACATTTAGTTCGGTCCTATCGAATCCCGAACATTATTTGGATCCAACAGAAAACGTGCGCCAGACGTGTCTGCGTAGTACGAAAGTAGCATACGCGTTGTGCAAAGCTAGCTGCGGGAATGCGGGTACACCCAGCGGACCTTTGACTGAACTGTACACAGAAGGATTTGACATAGAACAAGTATGGGAGCAGCTGCAGCTCTTGAATACTTCTCTGCTATCTCATTTGAGTAAAGAGGCGGATACGCTCAGCCACGCGCAGGATTTTGCTCTTCTGCCATCACGTGATGCCGAAGATATTGCCAATGTGGAAAGCGATGATGAATATTCAGGTGATGAACCAGGCAGTGAAAATGGCCCCCAAGGTAGTGACCATGACATTGGTCATGACCAGATTGCAGAGAAGTCTGGTGCAACAGGTTCAGCTGCAAAACCAAATTTTTTTGATCTAAAGGCAATGGAGAAATATCTGAATGAGGCAGAGCGGCAACCTTTGCTGAATGGTCAGTGACAACCACCTCCATCCTCTTCACCTCTCCCCACTCCACCCTCTGTTGAGTGTACACTAATGGTTTTGTTGCTAGGTGGTGAACATGAAGAAGATGATGATGATGAAGATTTTGAGGAAGACGATAAACCTGACATGCATTATGAGGACTTCTTTGACCCACCTGATGTGAAGAAGGGTGATGGGACTGGGGAAGAGGAAGGGACAGATCAGGAAGGAGAGGTGATTGAGGAGGAGGGGGAGGATGTGGAGGAGGGGGAGGATGCAGAGGAGGGGGAGGATGTGGAGGAGGGGGAGGATGTGGAGGAGGGGGAGGATGTGGAGGAGGGGGAGGATGTGGAGGAGGGGGAAGATGTGGAGGAGGGAGAGGATGTGGAGGAGGGGGAGGATGTGGAGGAAGGGGAGGATGTGGAGTGGGACGAAGAAGATAAAGTAATGGATACTGATGAAGCAGAAAAGGATACTGCTACCACAAAAGAAAAACTTTCAACGTTTGAAAAGTCACAAAAGAAGGTATTGTAATTCCTTTGGTCTCCAGCTATTGATGTGTTCTACACATTGTGTCATCTCTCAGCTTACGGCGCAGATCACTCTCATTGAGTCTGCTAATCTAAGTGACAAGCCTTGGCAGATGATTGGAGAGGCCACAGACCACACCCGTCCTGTGAACAGTCTTCTTGAAGAGGACTTGGACTTTGAGCAAATGTCACGTCCAGCACCAGTGATCACAGAGGAGAAGACACGTTCATTGGAGGACATTGTTAAGCAAAGAATTGTTGATGAAGTAAGGGAACGTAGCTACCATCTTTACCCTAAATAAGAGCATGTGCGTTCTCTCAGGCATGGGACGATGTACAGAGGAAAGAGAAGCCTAAGGAAAAGCCATACAACTACTCCCTCCAACGGCCGCTGGACCAAGAGAAAAGCAAGCAGAGCTTGGCTCAAGTGTATGAACAAGAGTATATCCAGAAGACTCAGGCAAGCGCCTGTGTGCACGTGTGTGTGCTTGTATCATTACTATGTGCGCAGGAGTTTAAGGAAGAGAAGGTGGATGAGAGACATAAGGAGATAAGTGGAATCATGAACAGCCTGTTTGTGAAGCTGGATGCTCTCTCTAACTTCTTTTTTACTCCCAAACCTGTAAGTAACAAGCTGCCCTCAGCCATTACTGTGAAATGATGGCAGTTGTGTGTGTGTGTGTGTGTGTGTGTTTTTGTGTGTGATAAGGTGAAGCCAGAAGTGAAGATAGTACCTAATGCTCCTGCCATCATATTGGAAGAGGTGGTACCTGTTACTATGTCTGATGCAAAGCTATTAGCACCTGAAGAGATCCAGGTATGTGGGAGGTTGGGGGGGATAGCAGTTTAGTGATGTCAAGATCCAGGTATGGACACTAAATAGGGCATGCAGTGGTACAAAGTACAAGATAGATTTAAATCCTACTGCCGCTTGTATGGATGCCAGGGTTATACCTTGAAGTGGCCAGCCACTGCATGGTCGGGATTACTTTAGGTGGCTGTATAATACACTATTGGTAGGATTTATTTTGGTGGTTTTTCGTATGGTTTTTCAAAATGTTGTATTTCAGGAACTGTATTTCCTTTTTTGGGCACACATTGCCCCACCCCCTTTAACTTGTAAAGGCTGTAATCCGTACCTGGGGGGTTAAAGGCATACTGATCTGGTGGGTACCTGGGGGTTACAGGCATGCTGATCTGGTGGGTACCTGGGGGTTAAAGGCATGCTGATCTGGTGGGTACCTGGGGGTTAAAGGCATACCGATCTGGTGGGTACATGGGGGGTTAAAGGCATGCTGATCTGGTGGGTACCTGGGGGTTAAAGGCATGCTGATCTGGTGGGTACCTGGGGGTTAAAGGCATGCTGATCTGGTGGGTACCTGGGGGTTAAAGGCATGCTGATCTGGTGGGTACCTGGGGGTTAAAGGCATACTGATCTGGTGGGTACATGGGGGGGGTTAAAGGCATGCTGATCTGGTGGTACCTGGGGGTTAAAGGCATATTGATCTGGTGGGTACCTGGGGGTTAAAGGCATACCGATCTGATGGGTACATGGGGGGTTAAAGGCATGCGGTGGGTACCTGGGGGTTAAAGGCATGCTGATCATGCTACATTTTTAACATTCGAATCATGTCCAAACAGTGGTGAGTTCAGTAGCTTCTGATCAATGGTTCAGGCAGCAATACCTAGTGCAAATTAATGCAGGTGGTGAAACAATTATAATTATATCCAGCCTTTGCGAATTGTAAACAGAGCGTTCGTAGCACTAGCAGCACGCTAGACCTCTTTATTATATTGGTCCTTATTATTTCAAGCGTTGGCTGTTTGTACATTGTTTGGAATAAAGCGATTTGCAACGCCTATGTGTAGGTTAACACGCCTACATGTAGGTTAACACGCCTACATGTAGGTTAATACGCCTATGTGTAGGTTAATACGCCTACATGTAGGTTAACGCGCCTACATGTAGGTTAATACGCCTACATGTAGGTTAATACGCCTACGTGTAGGTTAATACGCCTACATGTAGGTTAACACGCCTATGTGTAGGTTAACACGCCTACATGTAGGTTAACGCGCCTACGTGTAGGTTAATACGCCTACATGTAGGTTAACGCGCCTACGTGTAGGTTAATACGCCTACATGTAGGTTAACACGCCTACATGTAGGTTAACGCGCCTACGTGTAGGTTAACACGCCTACGTGTAGGTTAACACGCCTACATGTAGGTTAACACACCTACATGTAGGTTAACACGCCTATGTGTAGGTTAACACGCCTACATGTAGGTTAACGCGCCTACGTGTAGGTTAACACGCCTACATGTAGGTTAACACGCCTACATGTAGGTTAACACGCCTACGTGTAGGTGACGATCTATCATTAAGGTTTCACCTGAGCATTTAACGTGTTGATCCAAAGGAGTTTTGGATGTTGAATTTAAGCATATAGTGTACTTACCTGGACATTTTGCTATTTGTGTGATGTAATCCATG
>OY811992.1:5426223-5495723 GCA_963681505.1 Eunapius fragilis
TACCCTGGCAGCTCAATACTCTTTTAGCCAGGTCGCGAAGGTAAGAAGCATTTCTCTCAAAATTAGCTTCTCTTTCGCTTCCAGGCTTATCTGCACCAATCAGAAGTCGAGCATCAAGTTCATTGAAGCACTGGTGATAACTTTGAGCAAGTAATCCCACCTCTTCTTCATCATCAAATGTGTCCCTTAGCAGACATGTGTGGAAGATTCCCTTGATGGACATAGCCATGCATTCCTTGGTAAGGGAGACTTGCTTATCAGAGTGATAAGTAGACCAGTCTCTGTTAGTCTTTTGTGCTATTTTTAGAAATGAGGGATAGTAAGTATCCAAGTGTTCTCCTCTCAACGTGTGGTACAATGCCTTCCTTCGTTCCTCCCAGTCTGCGCCATTGGCATACTGTATGCTGGCTGGACCAATCAGAGGCTCAAGTAGCGCAAATAACGTCTCTGCAAAAGAGGCCAATGGAAATATAGAAACGTGGAGAGAACAACGTTGCTTACTTGGTCGGTCTGTGAGCCTTCTGGTATCCCTGAAGCCGTCCGGACTGCAAACACTTACAACTCTCTGCTTCTCCAGCCAAAAAGTGGTAATTGGACATCGGCCATTGTCGTGACGATGCATGAGATACTGATGGAGGCTGCCGTGAGCGCTCAAGTCTTTCATATCTCCGTGGCTACGGAGGGGGGGGGGGGGGGGGGGGGGGGGGGGGGGGGTTATCTAACCATTCAACACAGAAAGATTGCTTACGTTTCGTCGGCTGGCGGTCTAGACCATCCTGGGATCTTCTCGTGGCTCTTCAAGGATGTATTCGTTGTATGATTATAAGGCTAAAAGGTACAGTAAATTATGCCAACGTGCTAGCTTCTAAAGCGAGATAACCTTCTTTCCATCTTGCAAACAAAATGCTGCAATCAGTATTACGAGGCCTAACACAGCTGTAAAAGCGAAAATGACGAAGTCCAACATTTCTTTGTCCAAATTTCTCTAAATTGCCCGATATTTATTGTCTTTTGCGCATGCGTGCTGGTCCGCAACGTGCTCCCCGACATCATTCTTCTGCTCCTACGTTTGTGCCAAGTTGAAGTGGTTGACAGAAGTGAACGAAGATGGTAAGCTGACAATCTAATTGACTGAAGGAATGCGTTCCTTTATCTGCTGTAGCAATTCGTATATCAAATTGTGTCCTTTACCCATACCATTCTTATTCCTACTTAATTTCTTTCCCCCTCGTTTCTTTTCTTTTCGCCATGTTAGGTGAACTTCTCAATAGACCAGGTTAGAAAGAAAACCACACGAATCTTCTTTTTCCGTTATACTTAACTCTCGTATTGTGTGTTACAGGTCCGCGCTATCATGGACAAGCGCGCGAACATCCGCAACATGTCGGTCATAGCTCACGTTGACCACGGGAAATCTACACTTACTGACACCTTGGTCAGCAAAGCTGGTATCATTGCTGCCGATAAATCTGGATGTCGCTTCACCGACACTCGAAAAGACGAACAGGAGCGTTGCATCACCATCAAATCTACGTTAGTTGTAAAACGAAAAAGCGCATAAATGCTTTGAAAAAACCCATCCTTATCCCTTCAAAAAAGGGGGCTGTCGCTGTATTACGAACTGAGCGATAAGGATCTCCCCAACATAGCCGTCACCGACGGGAACGGGTTCCTTATAAACCTCATCGATTCTCCTGGCCACGTCGACTTCTCGAGTGAGGTGACGGCAGCCCTTCGAGTGACAGATGGCGCTCTTGTGGTCGTTGACTGCGTTAGCGGTAAGCGATGGCAATGGATGCGAGGGCGTGCGGTATTTATTGTGGGTTGGCAGGTGTGTGTGTGCAGACGGAGACTGTACTTCGTCAAGCCATTGCTGAGCGTATCAAACCAGTGGCTTTCCTGAACAAAATGGACAGGGCGCTCCTTGAGCTTCAGCTGCACCAAGAGGACTTGTATCAAACCTTCCAACGTATTGTGGAAAGTATCAACGTGATAGTGGCCACGTATGCTGATGAGGAGGGTCCAATGGGGAACATCATGGTATTGTGTTTGTGCTTTTATTTGCATCGTTAGATGACTTACCACAAACCTGTTAGGTTGACCCTTGCTTGGGTACTGTTGGCTTTGGCTCAGGCTTGCATGGTTGGGCCTTCACACTGAAGCAGTTTGCGGAGATGTATTCTGAAAAGTTTAAGATGGACGTGAAGAAGCTGATGGGGAGGCTGTGGGGGGATAACTTCTTCAGCAAGAAAGAGTCCAAATGGAACAAGACTGGTGGAGATGACTACGTTAGAGGATTTTGTCAGTTCATTCTTGACCCTATTTATAAGGTTAGAACCCAACCTTTTTTTGCAACAATAAAATACTGAACACTTCCAGGTTTTTGATGCTGTTATGAACTTCAAAGCTGACGAGGTGAAGAAACTACTGGAGAAGCTTAGCATCAAGCTTGATGTTGAAGATAGGGTAAGTAATTGAGGGGGTAGTGGGGGGCATTGCTGAATAAGTCAAGTAACTAGCTGACCATAACAGGAGAAAGACGGAAAGCCTCTACTCAAAGCCATTATGAGACGTTGGCTACCAGCTGGGGATACATTGCTGCAGATGATAACCATCCACCTGCCATCACCATTGACAGCACAGAAGTACAGAATGGAGCTGCTTTATGAAGGGCCTCATGATGACCCATGTGCTCTGGGCATTAAGAACTGTGATCCTCAGGTGATGATGATGATATTCAAATGACCGCCTCTGTTCATAGATGTCTCCCAACCTTAGGCCCCCCTGATGATGTACGTATCCAAAATGGTCCCTACAAGTGACAAAGGTCGTTTCTATGCCTTTGGAAGAGTGTTCTCAGGCATCTGCTCCACTGGTCAGAAGGTGCGCATCATGGGGCCGAACTATGTGCCAGGCAAAAAGGATGACCTCTCCATAAAGCCTATTCAAAGGTACAACAGGTGAAATAGGCATGTGTTTTAAACCACACCCTTTACCAGGACTGTTCTTATGATGGGCCGTTATACTGAGGCCATTGATGATGTTCCCTGTGGAAACACAGTCGGGCTGGTTGGTGTAGACCAGTATCTTGTAAAGACTGGCACCATAACAACCTACGAGAACGCACACAACTTGAAGGTTGGCATTATTTAGGATTATCTACTTCCCAATGTGCATTTTACCCTCCTTATACAGGTGATGAAATTCAGTGTGTCCCCAGTCGTGCGAGTAGCCGTGGAGGTTGTTAACCCCAGCGACCTGCCTAAGCTTGTTGAAGGATTGAAACGTCTGGCCAAGTCTGACCCCATGGTGCAATGTACCATTGAGGAGAGTGGAGAGCACATTGTTGCAGGAGCTGGGGAGCTCCATTTAGAGATATGTTTGAAGGACTTGGAGGAAGACCATGCCTGTGTTCCACTCAAGAAGTCTGATCCTGTAGTTTCCTATCGTGAGACTGTTAGTGACGAGTCAGATCAAATGTGTCTCTCAAAATCTCCCAACAAGCACAATCGTTTATTCATGAAGGCTTGCCCACTACCCGATGGTCTTCCAGAGGAGATTGAGAAGGTTATTGCTAAACATGGTGGTGTGCTGCTGATTACACGTTGTGTTACAGGGTACTGAGGAGGTCACTCCTCGGGCTGATCCAAAGATCAGGGGACGATACCTGTCTGAGAAGTTCGGGTTTGATGTTACTGAAGCACGTAAAGTGTGGTGCTATGGTCCAGAAGGCACAGGAGCGAACCTTCTCATTGACTGCACTAAGGGAGTGCAGTACCTTAATGAGATCAAAGACAGCATGGTGGCAGGTTTCCAGTGGGCAACAAAGGAGGTAACACAGACACTTGCTAGGATTTCTTGCTCAGTAACCATGTGTCTTAAAAGGGAGTCCTTTGTGAAGAGAACGTTCGAGGAGTTCGGTTCAACCTGTATGATATTACACTCCACACTGATGCCATTCACAGAGGAGGTGGTCAGATCATACCCACCACTCGCCGATGCCTTTATGCTTGTATGCTGACTGCTAAGCCTCGTCTGCTAGAACCAGTGTATCTTGTTGAAATCCAGGTGGGTCATCTCACAATGGTGAGGTTAGTTACGGCATTGTCTGTATCCAATGTCCCTGCAGTGCCCTGAGCAGGCTGTGGGTGGGATATATGGTGTGCTCAACAGACGTCGAGGTAATGTCATTGAAGAGGGACAGGTGGCAGGAACTCCTATGTTCATTGTGAAGGCTTACCTACCTGTGAACGAGTCATTTGGTACGTTTAGCCTCTGATTTGGTGATGAGGTTAAGTTTAACTTCTTTATTCCCTCCTAACAGGTTTTACAGCTGACCTGCGCTCTAATACAGCAGGACAGGCCTTTCCACAGTGTGTGTTTGATCATTGGCAGGTGCTTCCTGGTGATCCATTTGAAGCAGGAACAAAACCAGCCACAGTTGTATTCGACACCAGAAAGAGGAAGGGGTTGAAGGAAGCTATTCCTGCACTTGACAACTACTTGGACAAGCTGTAAAATATCAGACTTAAAATGGACTAATATCATTATCAATTTAAAAGATTTTTTTGTCAATTTCTGAAAATCGATAAATAGATATTCGGTGTGGGTGTGGTCCGAGTACGATGGTATTATGGAAATGTTGAAGGACTTGCCAACTACAAACAAAGACAATTTTTCGAAACACTGCCAAGGTGGCAACAAGGTGGGAGTGAACCGAACTGTCAGTGCGTAACAATAAAATCTCTCAGGCGCATGGCGTCAAAGAATACGTTCGTGTTAAAGGGGAGAGTGACGATGCGGCTACACAGGGTGGGTTGTAACTTGTACTTGCGTGCAGTACTACGATTTATTCATATTTTGCGGTAGCAGCGATTGTGATGGAGACTGAAAGTCTAATGCTTCGAGAATTTGAACGGGAAAAGAAAATGAAGAAGGTACCACTACCACACATGACCTACGGCGTGTTTTAACCCGTTCACCGCAGAACACGGTTAAAAGAAAAAGCTCCGCCCATAGCTCAAGTGACGGAAGAAGCCGTAAAGTTCGTCGAGCCGATTCACGTGATGGTAGTGAACCAAATGATCAAGTAGTCTAGATCCCCCCCCCCCATCTGTGCTCCCTCTCTGTCTTTTTTTGTGCAAGTATAAAGACGTTCAAATATAACTCAACAAACACTAGCAATTGCCAAGGCAACAAACACTAGTAATCACCAAGGCATTAGGTGGGTGTTCAGAAAAGAGCACACAAGTGCATACTACACGTTGTGGTACTGGCGAACACTGTAAAGAGAAAGAAGCAATGGTGCCAGGTAACATATCTATATACACTTACCTGTTCTGCATCAGCTGTTGTGCAAACTGAATAGCATTAGGCGTTCCCAGGATAGTAATGATTCGTTCATTACTCCCAGGCTTGGGGTCTTCCAACGTTATCTCACAGCCAGATTGGGTTCTGATGCCATGGATTCTAGAGCCTCCAGGTCCAAGTATGGCATCAGAGTACTAGACGTGTGTAAAGATGACCCATCCACCCACTGCATACCCCACAACCCCATACCTCTATAGGTATCGTGACTTGCTGCGTTTGTCGCCCTCCTGGTGGATGACCTGGGGACTAGGTACAAAGGATTACAACTACTTAAGTAATGAAAGTATAACGTACTTGCACAGAACTCGAGTACCCAGACCCAGGAGGCATCTGCGATGGAGGGGAGTTACCATAACCCACTGGGGGAGGTGGTCCAGAAAAATGAGATGGTGGGGATGAATTGAATGAGTGTGGGGGCGGGGTCCAATTGCCTGCATGTGAACTACAGAAACTTGTCAGCACATACACGTGCACACATAACACACTAGGTGTCATGAGGGGACACACACACCCTCACAAACTCACTAGGAATCATGAGGTGGGGGTCTTCCGCCTCTAGTACTGCGACCTCGACCTCGGCCATTACTACCACCTCCCCCTCCTCCTCCTCCTCCTCTGGTCCCCATCCTGCCACCCCACTGACCGGAACTGGACGGTGGTGGCTTTTTTTTTGCAGAGCAATATCATAACCACATCTGTGCCAATTCTTTAGCGACTCACAAAGTCTTTGGGTCCTCTTGACATGGGAACCCTAGAAGGTGGGTTAACAGGCACAGGGGGGGCAGGGGGGGCATCAAATGGAGGAGTAAAGTGAGCTCCAGGTTCATACAAAAAAATAGGTTCACGTGGTTCCTTCTGTAGATAGGAGAGGTCTAAAAATGAAGTCCAAAGATCATGGTATTTAAAACACAACACAATACCTTACTAATTTCTTCCAAGAAGTACTTCACACACTGCACAATCTGATCTGATGTCCCCTGCAGTGAGATGCTTCTCTCATTGGAGTTGGGCATGGGCTCACTGAATATCTTGATAGCTGCCTTAGTTTTCTGGGATTGTAATTTTTTTTTACAGCCAGCAAACTAACTACCCTAAATACAAGTTCACTTACCAGCCTTAATTCCTTGATCTTTGTTCCACCAGTTCCAATTATAGTCCCCATAAAAGGTTGGGGAATAAGAACTTGTACCTCTGTTGAAAAGTTTGGCCCCTCACGATGAAGGTCCTACAATAGTTGGTCATACAACTGGGACGGTTACTTTAATAATCATCACTAACCTCTCCAATTTTTGGTAACACCTCTTGGACAACTCCACAGCAGCTGTCAATCGTTCCCATGATAGTCATTACACTAACAAAGCAGCAAAGTGGTTAAATACAAGGTTCATACACTCTCTCCCTCTCTCTCCACACTACCAACAACAAAATAATAGTGGGGTAGGTAAATGAGGCTTAGTGGATGGCAGGGGTAGCTAAATAAAGGGATGAGGTAATGAGAGATGGCAGGGGTAGCTAAATAAAGGGATGAGGTAATAAGGGATGGCAGGGGTAGCTAAATAAAGAGATGAGGTAATGAGGGATGGCAGGGGTAGCTAAATAAAGGGATGAGGTAATGAGGATGGCAGGGGTAGCTAAATAAAGGGATGATGTACATGAGGGATGGCAGGGGTAGCTAAATAAAGGGATGATGTACATGAGGGATGGCAGGGGTAGCTAAATAAAGGGATGAGGTAATGAGGGATGGCAGGGGTAGCTAAATAAAGGGATGAGGAACATGAGGGTCTGCAGGGGTAGTTAAATAAAGGGATGAGGTACATGAGGGATGGCAGGGGTAGCTAAATAAAGGGATGAGGACAGACAAAACACAAGAGCCACCACCTAGGTCATGGGGCAATGGGCGGGGCCAACCTACCGCTCAGGACTACCAGCAGAATCAGGCAGCAAGACTTGGCAATCATACTGGGATGGGTGGGGCACGAGGTACATGGGGAGGAGGATCAACAGGAAAGGTGAAGTTAAATATCCCCAAAAACAGGAGAATACCTTAGGGTTACCCCTCAAGCCTGTTACCCCTCAAGCCTGCTACCCCTTAAGCCTGTTACCCCCAAGCCTGTTGCTGCGAAGTACTTTAAAATGTGGAAGTTCTCCACGCGACACCATTACTCACCGTTTTTCTCAAACGTTTGATGTTATCACCTCCCTGTGGAAAAGCATCGCATATTTGCCGCGGTTAGATTAAGTGGAGACTTTTAAAATCGTTTTACCTTTCCAATAATGCCTCCGGCATCCTGACAGACATAACGAGAACGCTAATACAGTGAGTGATGCATTGCTACAGCCACACTCACAGCATTTCGAACCAATACGCGCAACGTGGCCGGGGGACACATAGGGTCCTCAGACCTCCTCCTCTTCAGACCATCCTCAACTGGCTCATCCTGGGAGCGCTTACGATCTACCTCCGCATACAGCAAAGATAAGAACAAACGCAGTATGGTGTGGTGGCAAATAGATGTGTCAGTATTTTTAAATATTCGCTACAAAATATATGTATATATAATTTAGAAGCTAAGGAAAATCCAATGTGTGTGCACCATACTCCAAACACAGTACTGTAACATACCATGATTCGGACCCCTCCATGATCCTCTTTGCGCCATTTTCTATCGGCACATGTGAGTTATTTAATAAATAAAAATACAATAACGGCCAGTAGTTATCGATACGTCAATTAGCGCCCACCTAGAAGATATAACCAATGTCAAACATAACTACGTTTGGAATATTACTGGTTGTCATAGCAGTTGGCTATCAGTACTACTGTTCCAACTCCAAACGCTCTGCTGTCTTAGAAGTATCAACGGCCTGGGACCACATTTTGATCAACAGTATTCAATGGCCGCGAAAGATTGTACTTGGGTATGTCCATTAGTCGTGTTACGTTACACATCTGTATATGTTATCTATCACATATGCCAGCGTGAATGCTAACATCGATCTGATCGTGTCAGCTATTCCTCTGTTACGAGCGCTCAACGAGACTCCCAGTGTGGGTGTCGACCACAGTGTCCTCAGTAGTACCAGGGCACTGCAGGAGTTAGTTAGCTTCTCAATGCAGGAATGCGCGGGGACAGAAAGATATTTCAGCAACAAAAGTTTGTTTCACCATATTGTACAAACGGCACAGGCTATCCCTCACACTGTAAGTAGATAGTAAAACATCCTTGTTAGTTATTTTTCATATAACGTTTATCGTTTCGTGCAGCATTTCATCGGAGGCAATGCAGCACTTATGGCTGAGAAGCTGATTAAGTTCAATCCAGGGGCAGAGGTGTCATTGGTGGCCCCAGTTGGACCACAGCTGAAAAAGTTATTGAATCCCAAACTACTAATACCAAAGGACTCGTTAACCCCTCAGGATGAAACCCATGTTATTATGGAGTATCCGTCCAATGAAGTGTGGGGAAAGATAACCTCGTCTTGTGCCAACAGGGTAATACATTCACACGACGTGTCAAACTCACAGTTGTCATTTCTTGAGCCATTTAAAGAGACCATTATGTCTACTAGACCTGATTTGGCCATCATGTCTGGAGCTCACCTGTTGGAAGCCACACCTACATCATTTTGGGAGAAACGTTTGCAGGAAATAGCCACTTTGCTGCAAGCAGTTAATACCCCTGTCCACTTTGAGTTAGCTACTGTTGGGGATCTGAGCTTCATGAAGGCTTTGTTGGAAGGAGTACTGGGGAAGGTAGCATCACTTGGCCTTAATGAACAAGAGCTGTTGTCATTGTCAAAAGCCATGGGTGGGGCCTCTATTTCTAAACCCAACGTAACAGTAGTCTCGGATATACTACACTGGTTGGTCACTACCTATGGCTCTACCTCTGGGTTATCACGTGTTCACCTCCATACCCTCACCTACCACATTGTCTCTGAACTGACTGGAGGTCCTTGGAGTTATGGCGAGCCATCAGTTGTAATCGGGGCAAAGGTTGCTGGCTTACAGGCCTGCAATGTTGAGGTGTTTGATGACAAATTATTTGAAATACGAATTCCTTCTCATTTTTACGTATCTCATGACGACTTGGCACTTTCGAAGCAAATTGTACGATTTTCTCAGTCCTCTCCGGTTGTTCAATGGCAGCGGGGTGGTGTCCGTTACTATTTAAGCCCTGTGCTGGTGTGCAAGCGACCTTTGAGAACTGTGGGTCTAGGGGATGCTATATCTTCAACAGGATTGATGTATTCAATGTATTCATCCTAGTGTACATGTACTTCTTCTGTGAGCATATGATGTAATGCAATTCATTAAATTTTTGAAAAGCTAATGATGGGTGAAAGCATTGTCAAGTACTAGGGTATAGGGGGTGATCCCAACAAGTGATTTTAAGGTCCGCTATATATTTCTGCTTAGGCCATCATGGAATTCTCATGTTCACAGATGCAGCGCAAGGTGGATGATACATCTGTCTGTGGTCTGATAAGTGATCAGATAATTGGCTACTGTAAGCATCACCATATATTATAACATCAATTGGACTTTATAATCTTCATGTAGCGAGTGAGAACGACTAACAGTTAATATTGTGTGTGTGTGTATGTGTGTGTGTATGTGTGTGTGTGTATGTGTGTGTGTGTGTATGTGTGTGTATGATCAGACAGTGCTGGTGCTCAAATTACTGAGTTATTCAATGAGACTATCTTCTTCCCATTTTTGTATATGGCAAAGAGGGAGAGTTGAACTAGGGAAAGTAACAGTCCTATTGCATTGGGCAGCTGATGGGGAAGGCCACATGGTTATGGTACTCAGCAAGGATGAACAGCCTTACCACAATGAATATGTCTCCCACCATACCTCCGTACACTGTCCACGTTACACAACTGAGCACTGACATGAAGGACATCAGAAAGGAGAGAGACTCTGTGCTCTTTTTGCGCATTACATCAGCCTGCAGGATAATGATGCATTAGTATGTGTGTGTGTGTGTGTGTGTGTGTGTGCGTGTGCGTGTGTGTGCGTGTGTGTGTGCGTGTGTGTGTGTGTGTGAACAATAGGTAGGCTCATGCAGTAGGGGATATGGTGTGTGTATAAACGAACACCAGTGGGCAGGCTGTGTGAACGCCAGTGGGCAGGCTGTGTGAACGCCAGTGGGCAGGCTGTGTGAACACCAATGGGCAGGCTGTGTGAACACCAATGGGCAGGCTGTGTGAACACCAGTGGGCAGGCTGTGTGAACACCAGTGGGCAGGCTGTGTGAACACCAGTGGGCAGGCTGTGTGAACACCAGTGGGCAGGCTGTGTGAACACCAGTGGGCAGGCTGTGTGAACACCAGTGGGCAGGCTGTGTGAACACCAGTGGGCAGGCTGTGTGAACACCAGTGGGCAGGCTGTGTGAACACCAGTGGGCAGGCTGTGTGAACACCAGTGGGCAGGCTGTGTGAACACCAATGGGCAGGCTGTGCGAATCCCAATGGCTTGATACTGTACAACACTATGTGCACATATTAGAGTAAACTAACAAGTGTAGAGAAGGGAGAAGCAAAGAAGAGAATGGTGAACACGTTGCACAGGAGCCCTAGGTTGAAGAGTGTTGAGTCCCGGCCACTGCCCAGTTTTGTACCGTACAGGATTGCGGCAAACACAATGGTTGCTGCTACCGCTGTGTCCCTTTTAACAGCAAACTGCGAAAGAAAATGTTATTAGCCCAGGCTTTAATCTACAAAAATCTCCGACCTTATTGTCCGTATATGTATGATACACGGCAATATAAAGTAGCTGAAGGACCAGGCCGACAGCGTTTACAAAGATAACTGTCGAGTCAGGCTTAAGACAACCGTAGAGAAGCCACAAGGCGCAACTGTAGTGGTAACAATAGCAACAGTATGGTTCTACTCGTTTTAACTAACTTCAAAGAACAGGCAACGAAAGGTAAGTGGGGTGAAGAGCCCACACTTTTGCTGATGTGAATTTTGCGACATGTATCTCTGTAGGTATGACAGGTGATGGAGAACATGTGGTACGGATACGTGTTGCAACCTACATTCCTGATGACAACAGTCCGATAGTAAGGAGGGTGGCTAGCAAAGCCACAAAATCCACGATTTCCATTTTCCGCAGGCGATTTATTATTAGAATTTCGTTATTAATATTAAATAACTTTTGTGTGATGGACGTTGCATGGAAGCTAGTGATGTTGACTTGTTGCATCTGTAGCTGGAGCACGATGTGGTGCGCAAGAAGTGAAGTGGTAGGAGCTTTTATTATGCCTCATGGTTAGTTAGTATTTGCTAAATTGTGGTGCCTTAAACATCTTTTTAAATCAACGAACCAGGCGGTATTGCACTCTCCCCTGCACATTTCAATACCTCAAATGAAACCGCCAAGCGCGAAGCGTGGATGCTCCATAAAGCTTGTGTGCAGGCGGGGGATTTACTGCGACAGTTCGACCCGGACTTGATAGTCCTTAGCACTCCACATGGTTTGTCTGACCTCACGCAGTTCTTGTTCTACCTGAACTCCCAAGGGTCTGGCTATGCTGACACGGACAACTGCGTCTGCCCGTCATGTTGTTACAATGTGACAGTTCCCATTGATGCCAATGCGTCCCAAGTTATTGTGCAACGTTTGCAGGTATTTGGCTGTAAGCAGTGGACTGAACTGTTTAATAGATATGGGTGTGGCCTACAAGGCTCTTGGTGCTAATGTTTCAGGCCTCACAGCATATGGTCCACCTGGAAATGATGAACATATCCCACTGAGGTTTGGAAAATTGAAACGACACACTAACCGTGATTTAAGACTTTGCTGGGGTAGGTGGGGTGAGGTGATTCCCATACACTTCATGCACTCTAAGCATGCCAGGCTAGTGATTCTGTCCCAACCATCAAGGAGGTACGATAATGATGTCGTCATGATACCAGAACTTCTACAACTTGGTAGGTATAATATATTGATATTGATATTGTTGATATGTGAGTATTTCAGGAAAAGAAGTACATAGCATACTGCATAGTCTATCAGAGCGTGTTGTAGTGGTAATCAGTGGAGACCTAGCCCACACTCATCTCCCAAATGGGCCATATGGCTACTCCAATGCTTCAGAACCTTATGACATGGTGAGTACCACCCAGTGTATGTTCAGGACTAACATTCATTACTGGTTACCGTAGGCATGTGGTGTTTGGGCTAGCACATTGGACACTACTGCACTGTTGGTGACTGCAGCTGGTCTGGTTGACAGAGCTCTTTCATGTGGCTTTACTGGTTTTGTGTTGTTACATGGAATATTCCAAGCAGCGTAAGGGGCCTTTAGTTGCTATCAAGGTTAACACCAATAATCCATTAGAGGACTGGATACATGGAATGCTGAACTATTGGCCAACTTTCACCCCAGCTACTACGGAATGATGGTCGCTACTTTTACACGAAACAGCACTTAAATGTTCCAATTATTCACAATCTCATTTACAAGAAATACAATTAAGGCAAACTGTATTTTATGCTACTGACTCGATGTAGAGGTGGATGACGACTTCTTACTGGAAAGTCTCCTTTTCTCTTGCTTCTTTTCACGAGCCTCCTTTGTACGCTGAGCCAACAGCTTCGCGTACTCAGCAGCTTCCTCCCTCGACTTCTCTCCCCACCTCTTTTTCAGAGCCAGCAGGTGACGCTTGCGTTGCAAACGTTGTGGTGTGATGAGACGCTGGATTTTGGGAGCTTTGAACTTGGGACGCTTGTGCACTTTCCCTTCCTTGGGCTGGATGGGTCGTCTGATAACGTACTGGCGTACGTCGTCTTTCCTGCTAAGGTTGTAGAGTTTACGAATCTTTCCAACTCTCTTGGGTCCCAAGCGACGAGGGATAGTTTTGTCCGTCAGGCCAGGTATGTCACTCTCTCCTTTCTTGACGATCACAAGGTTGAGCACACTGAGGTTAGAGTCCACGATACAGCCGTGTACAGACTTTCTCTTCCGCTCCCCATCACGCCTTGGGCGGTATAAGCTGTGCCCCTTGGATAGAAGCAATCGAACACGTCCGTTCGTAAGCACTCCTTGCTTCATGGCAAAACCTTCTTTGTCATTTCCACCAGATATTCTTACCACGTAGCCCTAATGCCCGAAGCAATAAACGGAACACGGTAACGCAGCAGTGAAATCATCCGTACCTTCCATTCATCACCCAAGCAGTCAGCTGGAACTTCAGCCGCCATACGTTTGTCATAAAAAGGCCGCCTGTAGGTAAGTTTGCACGTATAGAGTGCTCATTTCTGTAGGCACGTAAAATACTTACACTCTCAGTTCATCTTCAATGTTCAGCAACTTTTGACAACCCGTCGCAGGGTAAGATATGTTAAGCTAAAATGCGAGAAACCAAAATACGATAAAATATGTGAGATCGAACGTATTTATACTTAATCAGACAAATAAGGATTGTAGATGGATATAGAATCTCCTACCTTCATTTTGCTTCTCCCTGGCACATGGAACAACGAAAAGGGCGTGTGCTTCGCACGTGCGAAGCTTTATAGAAGAAATTGACGCCACACCCCACGGTTGGAGTTTATTGATTAATTAATTTTTAGCATTGTTTGACTTGCAAAACGGTACCATATTAGTCTAATATTGGGACCTACCCTCACCTACGGTAGTAATAGTAGTTCCTATATAGGAATTGACCCGGGTTGTGAAATCATTCTTTAAAAAATGCGACCCGCGTACAACTCGCGTACCAAGAAACGGATAGTGTTGCCCTTTGTTGCTATCGAAAAAGACGGTCATTTTAATGTTTTGCAGTGGCGGCGGAGGGGGGGGCGCTTGGGTCTCGAGCCCCACCCAATAATGACATGGGGGGGGGGGGGGGGGGGGGGCTCAGCCCCCCCTAACCAAACAATAACCGGTAGTACAATTGTTATTCCAAGTATCTCTATGTATGACTCCTGCAGGAGTCATGTATCACTACACTATGCCTCCTGCAAGAGTCAAGTATCCCTGTATGCATGACTCCTGCAGGAGTCAAGTATCTCTATATGCATGACTCCTGCAGGTGTCAAGTATCTCAATGCTTAATTGACTCCTGCAGGAGTCAAGATTCTCTATATGCATGACTCCGCCAGGAGTCAAGTATCTCAATGCTTGACTCTTGCAGGAGTCAAGTATCTCTATGTGCATGACTTCGGGGGGAGTCAAGTATCTCAATGAATGACTCCTATAGGAGTCAAGAATCTCTATATGCTTGACTCCTGGAGCATTCAAGTATCTCTATACATTCATGACTCCTGCAGGAGTCAAGTGTCTCTAACAATAACTCCTGCAGGAGTTAAGTATCTCCATATGTATGACTCCTGCAGGAGTCAAGTATCTCTATGTATGACCCTTGCAGGAGTCATGTATCTCTATATGCATAACTATACTGCAGGAGTCAAGTATCTCAATGTTTGACTCCAGCAGGTGTCAAATATCTCTATATGCTTGACTCCTGCAGGAGTCAAGTATCTCTTTAAGCATGACTCATGACTATAACTCCTGCAGGAGTCAAGTATCTCCATATGAATGACTCCTGCAGGAGTCAAGTATCTCCATGTATGACTCCTGCAGGAGTCAAGTATCTCCATGTATGACTCCTGCAGGAGTCAAGTATCTCCATGTATGACTCCTGCAGGAGTCAATATGTATGACTCCTGCTGGAGTCAATATGTATGACTCCTGCTGGAGTCAATATGTATGACTCCTGCTGGAGTCAAGTATATCGATGTATGACACCTGCAGAAGTCAAAGATCTCTATGAATGACTTCTACAGGGCTGAAGTCAATTAAGTATCTCCATGTATGACTCTTGAAGGAGTCAAGTATCTAAATGCATGACTCCTGCAGGTGTCATGTATTACTATTTATATGACTCTGGCTGGAGTCAAGTATCTCTATATGTGACTCCTGCAGGAGTCAAGTATCTCAATATGCAAAGCTCCTGCAGGAGTCAAGTATCTCAGTATGCATGACTTCGGCAGGAGTCAAGAATCTCTATATATTACTCCTGCAGGAGTCAAGTATCTCTGTATGCTTGACTCTTGCAGGAGTCAAGTATCTCCATGCATGACTCCTGCAGGAGTGAAGTATCTCAATATGAATGACTCCTGCTGGAGATAAGTATCTCGATATATGACTCCTGCAGGAGTCAAGTATCTCTTTGAATGATTCCTGCAGGAGTGCAGTATCTCTATATGCATGACTCCTGCAGGAGTCAAGTATCTCAATATATGACTCCTGCAGGAGTCACGTATCTCCATATGAATGACTCCTGCAGAAGTCAAGTGTCTCCATGTATGACTCCTGCAGGAGTCAAGTATCTCCATGTATGACTCCTGCAGGAGTCAAGTATCTCTGTGAATGACTCGTGCAGGAGTCAAGTATCTCTATGCATGACTCCTGCAGGAGTCAAGTATCTCCATGTATGACTCCTGCTGGAGTCATGTATCTCTCTATCTGTATGACTCCGGCATGAGTCAAGTACCTATATGTGTGACTCCCGCAGGAGTCAAGTATCTCAATATGCATGACTCCTGCATGCAGGAGTCATGGATTTCTATATGCATGACTCCTGCAGGAGTCAAGTATCTCCATGTATGATTCCTGCAGGAGTCAAGTATCTCAATGTATAACTCCTGCAGGAGTCATGTATTACTATATATATGAGTCAGGTATCTCTATATGTGACTCCTGCAGAGGCCAGGTATCTCAATATGCAAGACTCCTGCAGGAGTCAAGTATCTCTGTTTGCATGACTCCGGCAGAACTCAAGAATCTCTATGTATGATACCTGCAGGAGTCAAGTGTCTCTATGTATGACTCCTGCAGGAGTCATATATCTCTACACTTACTCCTGCGAAAGTCAAGTATCTCTGTATGCATGACTCCTGCATGAGTCAAGTATCTCTATTTGCATGACTCCTGCAGGTGTCAAGTATATCAATGCTTGACTCCTGCAGGAGTCAAGTATCTCTGTTTGCATGACTCCTGCAAGAGTCAGGTCTCTCAATGTATGACTCCTGCAGGAGTCAAGTATCTCAATACATGACTCATGTATCTCTATATGTATGACTCCGGCAGGAGTCAAGTATCTCAATATGTGACTCCTTCAGGAGCCAAGTATCTCTACATGCATGACTCCTGCAGGAGTCAAGTATATCAATGCTTGACTCCTGCAGGAGTCAAGATTCTCTATATGCATGACTCCTGCAAGAGTCAGGTCTCTCAATGTATGACTCCTGCAGGAGTCAAGTATCTCAATACATGACTCCTGCAGGAGTCATGTATCTCTATATGTATGACTCCGGCAGGAGTCAAGTATCTCAACATGTGACTCCTTCAGGAGCCAAGTATCTCTACATGCATGACTCCTGCAGGAGTCAAGTATATCAATGCTTGACTCCTGCAGGAGTCAAGATTCTCTATATGCATGACTCCTGCAAGAATCAGGTCTCTCAATGTATGACTCCTGCAGGAGACAAGTATCTCAATACATGACTCCTGCAGGAGTCATGTATCTCTATATGTATGACTCCGGCAGGAGTCAAGTATCTCAATACATGACTCATGTATCTCTATATGTATGACTCCGGCAGGAGTCAAGTATCTCAATATGTGACTCCTTCAGGAGCCAAGTATCTCTACATGCATGACTCCTGCAGGAGTCAAGTATATCAATGCTTGACTCCTGCAGGAGTCAAGATTCTCTATATGCATGACTCCTGCAAGAGTCAGGTCTCTCAATGTATGACTCCTGCAGGAGTCAAGTATCTCAATACATGACTCCTGCAGGAGTCATGTATCTCTATATGTATGACTCCGGCAGGAGTCAAGTATCTCAACATGTGACTCCTTCAGGAGCCAAGTATCTCTACATGCATGACTCCTGCAGGAGTCAAGTATATCAATGCTTGACTCCTGCAGGAGTCAAGATTCTCTACAAGTAAATAAAAACCTTCTCTATAACGAGAAAGTTGGTGGGCATATAGGATTGAAAATGTTGGTGTAAAAAGCACGGAAACAAGTGTGACAGAAATGTTACTGGAAAATTGAAATAGGCCTATATTTAGCCCAGTCACATTTAGGCAGCGCACGCCTGAGAAAATGGGCTAAATATAGGCCTATTTCAATTTTCCAGTAACATTTCTGTCACACTTGTTTCCGTGCTTTTTACACCAACATTGTCAATCCTATATGCCCACCAACTTTCTCGTTAGAGAAGGTTTTTATTTACTTGTTTCATAAGTTTTTTTTCTCCGTGTCAACGAAGCTGACTAAAATTATCCATACTCCTGTATTTAGAACAAAGTAATATACCCATACCGTATATGGTACTTTTTCGTTGTAGCTTCTTTATTACCTTAAGGGGCACCGCGCCGGTAAATTCTGAAGCGACTGGTACTATCGCCGTTCTTTAAAACCATTCCTAGCGTGAGTTATACTTGACGGAGAAGATGAAGAAGACGACGACGACCAACAATTTTGTTGGGCCTGGGCACGAGAAACAGGTTCTTAGTTGGTCTAGAAGCGCATAGTTTTATGACATGAAACTAGCACCAAAACGTAGATCTTGGTGTTGTCGTTCGATTGCTGCAAAGAGAAAAGCTATCCGTTTCTTCGTTGTCCCTCGCGACGCAACTGAAAATTTTTAATGACATTCATGACTCCTCAATCAATCCTATATTGAACCTGCTGACGCAGGTTCAGATATGCATGACTCCTGCAAAAGTCAAGTATATTTACATGTGACTCCTGCAGGAGTCAAGTATCTCTACATGCATGACTCCTGCAGGAGTCAAGTACCTCAATGCTTGACTCCTGCATGCAGGACTCAAGTATCTCTCTATATGCATGCATGACTCCTGCAGGAGTCAAGTATCTCAATGAATGACTCCTATAGGAGTCAAGAATCTCTATATGCTTGACTCCTGGAGGAGTAAAGTATCTGTACATTCATGACTCCTGCAGGAGTCAATTGTCTCTAACAATAACTCCTGCAGTATCTCTATGTATGACTACTGCAGGAGTCAAGTACCTCAATGCTTGACTCCTGCAGGACTCAAGTATCTCTCTATATGCATGACTCCTGCAGGAGTCAAGTATCTCAATGAATGACTCCTGTAGGAGTCAAGAATCTCTATATGCTTGACTCCTGGAGGAGTAAAGTATCTGTACATTCATGACTCCTGCAGGAGTCAATTGTCTCTAACAATAACTCCTGCAGTATCTCTATGTATGACTACTGCAGGAGTCAAGTTTCTCTATGCATGACTCCTGCAGGAGTCAAGTATCTCCATGTATGACTCCTGCTGGAGTCATGTATCTCTCTATCTGTATGACTCCGGCATGAGTCAAGTACCTATATGTGTGACTCCCGCAGGAGTCAAGTATCTCAATATGCATGACTCCTGCATGCAGGAGTCATGGATTTCTATATGCATGACTCCTGCAGTACTCAAGAATCTCTATGTATGATATCTGCAGGAGTCAAGTGTCTCTATGTATGACTCGTGCAGGAGTCATATATCTCTACACTTAGTCAAGTATCTCTGTATGCATGACTCCTGCATGAGTCAAGTATCTCTATTTGCATGACTCCTGCAGGTGTCAAGTATATCAATGCTTGACTCCTGCAGGAGTCAAGATTCTCTATATGCATGACTCCGGCAAGAGTCAGGTCTCTCAATGCATGACTCCTGCAGGAGTCAAGTATCTCAATACATGACTCCTGCAGGAGTCATGTATCTCTATATGTATGACTCCAGCAGGAGTCAAGTATCTCAACATGTGACTCCTTCAGGAGCCAAGTATCTCTACATGCATGACTCCTGCAGGAGTCAAGTATATCAATGCTTGACTCCTGCAGGAGTCAAGATTCTCTATATGCATGACTCCTGCAAAAGTCAAGTATCTTTACATGTGACTCCTGCAGGAGTCAAGTATCTCTACATGCATGACTCCTGCAGGAGTCAAGTACCTCAATGCTTGACTCCTGCAGGACTCAAGTATCTCTCTATATGCGTGACTCCTGCAGGAGTCAAGTATCTCAATGAATGACTCCTAAGGAGTCAAGAATCTCTATATGCTTGACTCCTGGAGGAGTAAAGTATCTGTACATTCATGACTCCTGCAGGAGTCAATTGTCTCTAACAATAACTCCTGCAGTATCTCTATGTATGACTACTGCAGGAGTCAAGTACCTCAATGCTTGACTCCTGCAGGACTCAAGTATCTCTCTATATGCATGACTCCTGCAGGAGTCAAGTATCTCAATGAATGACTCCTATAGGAGTCAAGAATCTCTATATGCTTGACTCCTGGAGGAGTAAAGTATCTGTACATTCATGACTCCTGCAGGAGTCAATTGTCTCTAACAATAACTCCTGCAGTATCTCTATGTATGACTACTGCAGGAGTCAAGTACCTCAATGCTTGACTCCTGCAGGACTCAAGTATCTCTCTATATGCGTGACTCCTGCAGGAGTCAGGTATCTCAATGAATGACTCCTAAGGAGTCAAGAATCTCTATATGCTTGACTCCTGGAGGAGTAAAGTATCTGTACATTCATGACTCCTGCAGGAGTCAATTGTCTCTAACAATAACTCCTGCAGTATCTCTATGTATGACTACTGCAGGAGTCAAGTAACTCAATGCTTGACTCCTGCAGGACTCAAGTATCTCTCTATATGCATGACTCCTGCAGGAGTCAAGTATCTCAATGAATGACTCCTATAGGAGTCAAGAATCTCTATATGCTTGACTCCTGGAGGAGTAAAGTATCTGTACATTCATGACTCCTGCAGGAGTCAATTGTCTCTAACAATAACTCCTGCAGTATCTCTATGTATGACTACTGCCGGAGTCACGTTTCTCTATGCATGACTCCTGCAGGAGTCAAGTATCTCCATGTATGACTCCTGCTGGAGTCATGTATCTCTCTATCTGTATGACTCCGGCATGAGTCAAGTACCTATATGTGTGACTCCCGCAGGAGTCAAGTATCTCAATATGCATGACTCCTGCATGCAGGAGTCATGGATTTCTATATGCATGACTCCTGCAGGAGTCAAGTATCTCCATGTATGATTCCTGCATGAGTCAAGTATCTCAATGTATAACTCCTGCAGGAGTCATATATTGCTATATATATAAGTCAGGTATCTCTATGTGTGACTCCTGCAGAGGCCAGGTATCTCAATATGCAAGACTCCTGCAGGAGTCAAGTATCTCTGTTTGCATGACTCCGGCAGGACTCAAGAATCTCTATGTATGATACCTGCAGGAGTCAAGTGTCTCTATGTATGACTCCTGCAGGAGTCATATATCTCTACACTTACTCCTGCGAAAGTCAAGTATCTCTGTATGCATGACTCCTGCATGAGTCAAGTATCTCTATTTGCATGACTCTTGCAGGTGTCAAGTATATCAATGCTTGACTCCTGCAGGAGTCAAGATTCTCTATATGCATGACTCCTGCAAGAGTCTGGTCTCTCAATGTATGACTCCTGCAGGAGTCAAGTATCTCAATACATGACTCCTGCAGGAGTCATGTATCTCTATATGTATGACTCCGGCAGGAGTCAAGTATCTCAACATGTGACTCCTTCAGGAGCCAAGTATCTCTACATGCATGACTCCTGCAGGAGTCAAGTATATCAATGCTTGACTCCTGCAGGAGTCAAGATTCTCTATATGCATGACTCCTGCAAAAGTCAAGTATCTTTACATGTGACTCCTGCAGGAGTCAAGTATCTCTACATGCATGACTCCTGCAGGAGTCAAGTACCTCAATGCTTGACTCCTGCAGGACTCAAGTATCTCTCTCTATGCATGACTCCTGCAGGAGTCAAGTATCTCAATGAATGACTCCTATAGGAGTCAAGAATCTCTGTATGCTTGACTCCTGGAGGAGTAAAGTATCTGTACATTCATGACTCCTGCAGGAGTCAATTGTCTCTAACAATAACTCCTGCAGTATCTCTATGTATGACTACTGCAGGAGTCAAGTACCTCAATGCTTGACTCCTGCAGGACTCAAGTATCTCTCTATATGCATGACTCCTGCAGGAGTCAAGTATCTCAATGAATGACTCCTGTAGGAGTCAAGAATCTCTATATGCTTGACTCCTGGAGGAGTAAAGTATCTGTACATTCATGACTCCTGCAGGAGTCAATTGTCTCTAACAATAACTCCTGCAGTATCTCTATGTATGACTACTGCAGGACTGCAGTATCTCTATGTATGACTACTGCAGGAGTCAAGTACCTCAATGCTTGACTCCTGCAGGACTCAAGTATCTCTCTATATGCATGACTCCTGCAGGAGTCAAGTATCTCTATGTATGACTCCTGCAGGAGTCATGTATCTCTACACTTATGACTCATGCGGGAGTCAAGTTTTCTCTGTATGCATCAATCCTGCAGGCATCTCTATATGCATGACTCCTGCAGGTGTCAAGTATCTCAATGTTTGAGATTCTCTATAAGCATGACTCCTGCAAGAGTCAAGTATCTCAATGTATGTCTCCTGCAGGAGTCAAGCATCTCTATGTATGACTCCTGCAGGAGACATGTATCTCTTTATGTATGACCCCTGTGGGTGTCAAGTATTTCTATATGCATGACTCCTGCAGGAGTCATGAATTTCTATATGCATGACTCCTGCAGGAGTCAAGTATCTCCATGCATGACTCCTGCAGGAGTCAAGTATCTCAAAATGTATGACTCCTGCTGGAGTCAAGTATCTCTATACATGACTCCTGCCGGAGTCATGTATCTTTGTATGCATGACTCCTGCATTAGTCAAGTATCTCTGTATGCATGACCCCTGAAGGAGTCAAGTATCTCTATATCTATGACTCCGGCAGGAGTCAAGTATCTCAATGTATGACTCCTGCAGGAGTCAAGTATCTCTATGTTTTACTCTTGCAGGAGTCAAGTATCTCTATGTTTGACTCATGCAGAAGTCAAGTATCTTTATGTATGACTCCTGCTGGAGACAAGTATCTCTTTTTGCTTGACTCCTGCAGGAGTCAAATATCTCGACGTATGACTCCTGCAGGAGTCGTGTATCTCTATATGCATGACTCAAGCATTAGTCAAGTATCTCTGTATGCATGACCCCTGCAGAAGTTATGTATCTCAATATGAATGACTCCGGTAGGAGTCAAGTATCTCTAAAAGGTGACTCCTGTACGAGTCAAGTATCACAATATGCATGACTCCTGCAGGAGTCAAGTGTCTCTATTGTAAGACTCCTGCAGGAGTCAATAAAGTATCTCCATGTATGACTCCTGCAGGAGTCAAGTATCTCAATGCATGACTCCTGCAGGAGTCATGTATTACTATGTATATGACTCTGGCCGGAGTCAAGTATCTCTGTATGCATGACTCCTGCAGGAGTCAAGTATCTCCATGTATGACTCCTGCAGGAGTGAAGTATGAATGACTCCTGCTGGAGATAAGTATCCCTATGTATGACTTCTGCAGGAGTCAAGTATCTCGATGGATGACTCTTGCAGGAGTCAAGTATCTCTTTGAATGATTCCTGCAGGAGTGCAGTATCTCTATATATATGACTCCTGCAAGAGTCAAGTATCTCGATATGCATGACTCCTGCAAGAATCAAGTATCTTCATGTATGACTCCTGCAGGAGTCATGTATTACTATATATATGACTCCGGCATGAGTCAGGTATCTCTATATGTGACTCATGCAGGAGCCAAGTATCTCCATGTATGACTCCAACAGGAGTGAAGTATCTCAATATGAATGACTCCTGCTGGAGATAAGTATCAGTATGAATGACTCCTGCAAGAGTCAAGTATCTCTACGTATGACTCCTGCAGGAGTCAAGTATCTCTTTTTGCTTGACTCCAGCAGGAGTCAAATATCTCTACATATGAAACCTGTAGGAGTCATGTATCTCTATATGCATGACTCTTGCATTAGTCAAGAAACTCAATATATGACTCCTGCAGGAGTCAAGTATCTCTATATGCATGACTCCTACAGGAGTCAAGTATCACCATGTATGACTCCAGCAGGAGTCAAGTATCTTAATGTATGACCCCTGCAGGAGTCAAGTATCTATATACCTATGACTCCTGCAGGAGTCATGTATCTCAATATATGACTCCTGCTGGAGTCAAGAATGTCTGTGTTTGACTCCTGCAGGAGTTGAGTATCTCTATGAATGAATCCAGCAGGGTCAAGTATCTCAATATGAATAACTTGAGATACATGACTCCTGAAGGACTCATGCACATAGAGATACTTGACTCCTGCAGGAGTCATGCATATTATACAGATACTTGACTCATGCAGGAGTTAAGTATATAGAGATGCTTGAATCCTGCTACAGACATACATAGAGAGATACTGGACAACATGATGACATACTTGGCACCTGCAGGAGTCATTCATAGAGATACTTGACTCCAACAGGAGTCATACATAGAGACACTTGACTCCTGCAGGAGCCATGCATATTAAGATACTTGACTCCTGCAGGAGTCATACATGGAGATACTTGTTTCCTGGAGGAGTCACAAATTGCGATACTTGACTCCTGCAGGAGTCATGCATATAATGATACTTGACTACATGACTCCGGCAGTAGTCATGCACATAGAGAAACTTGACTCCTGCAGGAGTCATGCATATTGAGGTACTTGACTCCTGCAGGAGTCCTTAAAATAGAGATACTTGACTCCTGCAGGAGTCATACATTGCGATATTTGACTCCTGCAGGAGTCATGCGTATAGAGATACTTGACTCATGCAGGAGTCATACATTGAGATACTTGACTCCAGCAGGAGTCATGCGTTGAGAGACACATGACTCCTGCCGGAGTCATACATATAGAGATACTGGACTAATGCAGGAGTCATAAATATTGAGATACTCTACTCCTGCAGGAGTCATGCATATACAGATACTTGACTCCTGAAAGAGTCATGCATTGAGATACTTGACCCCAGCAGGAGTCATGCATACAGAGACACTTGACTCGAGTAGGAGTCATGCATAGAAATACATGACTACTGAAGGCGTCATGCATATAGAGATACTGGACTCCTGCAGGTTGTTCCCACCCATAGATTTCTATGGACATCTGTAATGTAAAGTTTGACTATCTTAACATCAAGGTGTTGATGAGGCTTCATATTCAATAAAACGACAGCACACAAGGAAGATAGCAGTGACCATCCCTCATTCTCTATTTGATGCCACCTCATATATACGTGCTTCAGCATGGGTTTAACAAGCAATTCAAAAGTAGGTTCCCACCCATACATTTCTATGGACATCTCTATGGTAAACTTTAACGCCAAGGTGTTGATGAGGCTTCTAATACTAGAAAACCACTGGCCACTTGGAAGATAGCGGTGACCATCCCCTTTTCTCTATTTGATGCCACCTCATGCATACGTGTTTCAGTATGGGTTTAACAAGCAATTCAAAAGTAGGTTCCCACCCATACATTTCTATGGACATCTCTGTGGTTAAGTTTGACTATCTTAACGTCTAGGTGCTGATGAGGCTTCTAATACTAGAAAACCACTGCACACTTGGAAGATAGCAGTGTCCATCCCTTTTCTCTGTTTGATGCCACTTCATGCATTTGTGCTTTAGTATGGGTTTAACAAGCAATTCAAAAGTAGGTTCCCACCCATACATTTCTATATACATCTCTATGGTTAAGTTTGACAATCATAACATCTAAATGTTGATGAGGCTTCTAATTCAAGTAAACCAATGCATACATGGAAGATAGCAGGGACCATCCCTCTTTCTATAATTGATATCACCTCAGGCATATAAGCTTCAGTGAGGGTTTAACAAGCAATTAAAAAGTAGGTTTCCACCCATACATTTCTATGGACATCTCTATGGTAAAGTTTGACTATCATAACATCTAGGTGTTGATGAGGCTTCTAATACTAGAAAACCGCTGCACACTTGGAAGATAGCATTGTCCATCCCTCTTTCTCTGTTTGATGCCACCTCATGCATATGTGCTTTAGTATGGGTTTAACAAACAATTCAAAAGTAGGTTCCCACCCATACATTTCTATGGACATCTCTATTGTAAAGATTGGCTATCTTAACGTCTAGGTGTTGATGAGGCTTCTAATACTAGAACACCAATGCACACTTGGAAGATAGCAGTGAACATGCTTTTTGATGCCACCTCAAGCGTATGTGCTTCAGTGTGGGTTTAACAAGCAATTCAAAAGTAGGTTCCCACCCATACATATCTATGGACATCTCTATGGTAAAGTTTGACTATCATAACATCTAAATGTTATTGAGGCTTCTAATTCAAGTAAACCAATGCATACATGGAAGATAGCAGGAAACATCCCTCTTTCTATAATTGATGTCACCTCAGGCATAAAAGCTTCAGTGAGGGTTTAACAAGCAATTCAAAAGTAGGTTCTCACCCATACATTTCTATGGACATCTCTATGATTAAGTTTGACTATCTTAATGTCAATGTGTTGATGAGGCTTCTAATACTAGAAAACCACTGCACACTTGGAAGATAGCAGTGTCCATCCCTCTTTCTCTGTTTGATGCCACCTCATGCATACGTGCTTTAGTATGGGTTTAACAAGCAATTCAAAAGTAGGTTCCCACCCATGCATATCTATGGACCTCTCTATCGTAAAGATTGACTATCTTAACATCTAGGTGTTGATGAGGCTTCTAATACTAGAACACCACTGCATACTTGGAAGATAGCAGTAAACATCCCTTTTTCTCTTTTTGATGCCACCTCAAGCATATGTGCTTCAGTGTGGGTTTAACAAGCAATTCAAAAGTAGGTTCCCACCCATACATTTCTATGGACATCTCTGTGGTTAAGTTTGACTATCTTAACGTCTAGGTGCTGATGAGGCTTCTAATACTAGAAAACCACTGCACACTTGGAAGATAGCAGTGTCCATCCCTTTTCTCTGTTTGATGCCACTTCATGCATTTGTGCTTTAGTATGGGTTTAACAAGCAATTCAAAAGTAGGTTCCCACCCATACATTTCTATATACATCTCTATGGTTAAGTTTGACTATCATAACATCTAAATGTTGATGAGGTTTCTAATTCAAGTAAACCAATGCATACATGGAAGATAGTAGGGACCATCGCTCTTTCTATAATTGATGTCACCTCAGGCATATAAGCTTCGGTGTGGGTTTAACAAGCAATTCAAAAGTAGGTTCCCACCCATACATTTCTATGGACCTCTCTATGATTAAGTTTGACAATCTTAACGTCAATGTGTTGATGAGGCCTCTAACACTAGAAAACTAATGCACACTTGGAAGATAGTAGTGTCCATCCCTCTTTCTCTGTATGATGCCACCTCATGCATATGTGCTTTAGTATGGGTTTAACAAACAATTCAAAAGTAGGTTCCCACCCATACATTTCAATGGACATCTCTATTGTAAAGATTGACTATCTTAACATCTAGGTGTTGATGAGGCTTCTAATATTAGAACACCAATGCACACATGGAAGATAGCAGTGTCCATCCCTCTTTCTCTGTTTGATGCCACCTCATGCATACGTGCTTTAGTATGGGTTTAACAAGCAATTCAAAAGTAGGTTCCCACCCATACATTTCTATGGATATCTCTATGGTAAAGTTTGACTATCTTAACATCTAGGTGTTAATGAGGTTTCTAATTCAAGTATACCAATGCATACATGGAACATAATAGGGACCATCCCTCTTTCGATAATTGATGTCACCTCAGGCATATAAGCTTCAGTGAGGGTTTAACAAGCAATTCATAAGTAGGTTCCCACCCATACATTTCTATGGACATCTCTATGATTAAGTTTGATTATCTTAACGTCAATGTGTTGATGAGGCTTCTAATACTAGAAAACCACTGCACACTTGGAAGATAGCAGTGACCATCCCTCTTTCTCTGTTTGATGCCACCTCATGCATACGTGCTTTAGTATGGGTTTAACAAACAATTCAAAAGTAGGTTCTCACCCATGCATATCTATGGACCTCTCTATCGTAAAGACTGACTATCTTAACATCTAGGTGTTGATGAGGCTTCTAATACTAGAAAACCACTGCACACTTGGAAGATAGCAGTGTCCATCCCTTTTCTCTGTTTGATGCCACTTCATGCATTTGTGCTTTAGTATGGGTTTAACAAGCAATTAAAAAGTAGGTTCCCACCCATACATTTCTATATACATCTCTATGGTTAAGTTTGACTATCATAACATCTAAATGTTGATGAGGTTTCTAATTCAAGTAAACCAATGCATACATGGAAGATAGTAGGGACCATCGCTCTTTCTATAATTGATGTCACCTCAGGCATATAAGCTTCAGTGTGGGTTTAACAAGCAATTCAAAAGTAGGTTCCCACCCATACATTTCTATGGACCTCTCTATGATTAAGTTTGACTATCTTAACGTCAATGTGTTGATGAGGCCTCTATTACTAGAAAACTAATGCACACTTGGAAGATAGTAGTGTCCATGCCTTTTTCTGAGTATGATGCCACCTCATGCATATGTGCTTTAGAATGGGTTTAACAAACAATTCAAAAATAGGTTCCCACCGATGCATATCTATGGATCTCTCTATCGTAAAGACTGACTATCTTAACATCTAGGTGTTGATGAGGCTTCTAATACTAGAAAACCACTGCACACTTGGAAGATAGCAGTGAGCATCCCTTTATCTCTTTTTGATGCCACCTCAAGCACATGTGCTTCAGTGTGGGTTTAACAAGCAATTCAAAAGTAGGTTCCCACCCATACATTTCTATGGACATCTCTGTGGTTAAGTTTGACTATCTTAACGTCTCGGTGCTGATGAGGCTTCTAATACTAGAAAACCACTGCACACTTGGAAGATAGCAGTGTCCATCCCTTTTCTCTGTTTGATGCCACTTCATGCATTTGTGCTTTAGTATGGGTTTAACAAGCAAATCAAAAGTAGGTTTACACCCATACATTTCTATATACATCTCTATGGTTAAGTTTGACTATCTTAACATGTAGGTAATGATGAGGTTTACTAATTCAAGTAAACCAATGCACACTTAGAAGATGGTTCCCACCCATACATTTCTATGGGAAACCACCCATACATCTCTATGGGAAAAATTGACTATCTTAGAATCGAGGTGTTGATGAGACATGCAAAATGAGCAAACCACTGCATAAATGGTAAATAGCAGTAACCACTCCTCTATCGTTTTTTAATGCCATCCCGAGCATGCCGGCTTTGGTAAATAGCAGTAACCACTCCTATATCTCCTTTTAATGCCACCCCGAGCATACCTGCTTTGGTATGGGTTTACCAAGCGATTCAAAAGTAGGTTCCCACCCATACAATCCTATGGCAAACCACACATACATCTCTATGGAAAATATTGACTATCTTAGCATCGAGGCGTTGATGAGACATGCAATATGAGCAAACCACTGCACACATGGAAGATAGCAGTAACCATTCCTCTATCTCCTTTTAATGCCACCCCGAGCATACCTGCTTTGGTATGGGTTTACCAAGCGATTCAAATGTAGGTTCCCACCCATTCATTTGTAGGGGAAATTTTTGACTATCTTAGCATCGAGGTGTTGATGAGACATGCAATATGAGCAAACCACTGCAAACAAGGAAGATAGCAGTAACCATTCCTCTATCTCCTTTTAATGCCACCCCGAGCATACCTGCTTTGGTATGGGTTTACCAAGCGATTCAAAAGTAGGTTCCCACCCATACATTCCTATGGGAAACCACCCATACATCTCTATGGGAAATATTGACTATCTTAGCATCGAGGTGTTGATGAGACATGCAATATGAGCAAACCAATGCACACATGGAAGATAGCAGTAACCACTCCTCTATCGGTTTTTAATGCCATCCCGAGCATACCTGCTTTGGTATGGGTTTACCAAGCGATTCAAAAGTAGGGACCCACCCATACATTTCTATGGGAAATTTTTGAATATCTTAGCACCGAGGTGTTGATAAGACATGCAATATGAGCAAACCACTGCACACATGAAAGATAGCAGTAATCACTCCTCTATCTCTTTTAAATCCCACCCCAATCATACCTGCTTTGGTATGGGTTAACCAATCGATTCAAAAGTAGGTTCCCACCCATACATTCCTATGGGAAACCACCCATACATCTCTATGGGAAATATTGACTATCTTAGCATCGAGGTGTTGATGAGACATGCAATATGAGCAAACCACTGCACACATGAAAGATAGCAGTAACCACTCCTCTATCGGTTTTTAATGCCATCCCGAGCATACCTGCTTTGGTATGGGTTAACCAATCGATTCAAAAGTAGGTTCCCACCCATACATTTCTATGGGAAATTGTTGATTATCTTAGCACCTAGGTGTTGATGAGACATGCAATATGAGCAAACCAATGCACACATGGAAGATAGCAGTAACTACTCCTCTATCGGTTTTTAATGCCATCCCGAGCATACCTGCTTTGGTATGAGTTTACCAATCGATTCAAAAGTAGGTTGCCACCCATACATTCCTATGGGAAACCACCCATACATCTCTATGGGAAACATTGACTATCTTAGCATCGAGGTGTTGATGAGACATGCAATATGAGCAAACCACTGCACACATGGAAGATAGCAGTAACCACTCCTCTATCGGTTCTTAATGCCATCCCGAGCATACCTGCTTTGGTATGGGTTAACCAATCGATTCAAAAGTAGGTTCCCACCCATACATTTCTATGGGAAATTTTTGATTATATTAGCACCGAGGTGTTGATGAGACATGCAATATGAGCAAACCAATGCACACATGGAAGATAGCAGTAACTACTCCTCTATCGGTTTTTAATGCCATCCCGAGCATACCTGCTTTGGTATGGGTTTACCAATCGATTCAAAAGTAGGTTCTCACCCATATATTCCTATGGGAAACCACCCATACATCTCTATGGGAAATATTGACTATCTTAGCATCGAGGCGTTGATGAGACATGCAATATGAGCAAACCACTGCACACATGGAAGATAGCAGTAACCATTCCTCTATCTCTTTTTAATGCCACTCCGAGCAGACCTCTATTGGTATGGGTTTACCAAGCGATTCAAAAGTAGGTTCCCACCCATACATTTCTATGGGAAATTTTTGACTATCTTAGCATCGAGGTGTTGATGAGACATGCAATATGAGCAAACCACTGCACACTTGGATGATAGCAGTAACCACTCCTCTATCTGTTTTTAATGCCACCCCGTGCATACATGCTTCGGTATGGGATAACCAAGCGATTCAGAAGTAGGTTCCCACCCATACATTACTATGGGAAGCCACCCATACATCTCTATGGGAAATATTGACTATTGTAGCATCGAGGTGTTGATGAGACATGCAATATGAGCAAACCACTGCACACATGGAAGTTAGCAGTAACCACTCCTCTATCTCTTTTTAATGCCACCCCGAGCATACCTGCTTTGGTATGGGTTTACCAAGCGATTCAAAAGTAGGTTCCCACCCATACATTTCTAAGGGAAATTTTTGACTTTCTTAGCATCGAGGTGTTGATGAGACATGCAATATGAGCAAACCACTGCACACTTGGATGATAGCAGTAACCAGTCCTCTATCTGTCTTAAATGCCACCCCGAGCATACCTGCTTTGGTATGGGTTTACCAAGCGATTCAAAAGTAGGTTCCCACCAATACATTTCTATGGGAAATTTTAGACTATCTTAGCATCGAGGTGTTGATGAGACATGCAATATGAGCAAACAACTGCACACATGGAAGATAGCAGTAACCACTCCTCTATCTCTTTTTAATGCCACCCCGAGCATATCTGCTTTGGTTTGTGTTTACCAAGCGATTCAAAAGTTGGTTCCCACCCATAGATTTCTATGGGAAATTTTTGACTATGTTAGCATCGAGGTGTTGATGAGACATGCAATATGAGCAAACCACTGCACACATGGAAGATAGCAGTAACCACTCCTCTATCTGTTTTAAATGCCACCCCGAGCATACCTGCTTCGGTATGGGTTTACCAAGCGATTCAAAAGTAGGTTCCCACCCATACATTTCTATGGGAAATTTTTTGACTGTCTTAGCATCGAGGTGTTGATGGGACATGCAATATGAGCAAGCCACTGCACACTTGGATGATAGCTGTAACCACTCCTCTATCTGTTTTAAATGCCACCCCGAGCATACCTGCTTTGGTATGGGTTTACCAAGCGATTCAAAAGTAGGTTCCCACCAATACATTTCTATGGGAAATTTATGACTATCTTAGCATCGAGGTGTTGATGAGACATGCAATATGAGCAAACCACTGCACACTTGGAAGATAGCAGTAACCACTCCTCTTTCTGTCTTTAATGCCACCCCGTGCATACATGCTTCGGTATGGGATAACCAAGCGATTCAGAAGTAGGTTCCCACCCATACATTCCTATGGGAAGCCACCCATACATCTCTATGGGAAAGATTGACTATTTTAGCATCGAGGTGTTGATGAGACATGCAATATGAGCAAACCACTGCACACATGGAAGTTAGCAGTAACCACTCCTCTATCTCTTTTTAATGTCACCCCGAGCATACCTGCTTTGGTATGGGTTTACCAAGCGATTCAAAAGTAGGTTCCCACCCATACATTTCTATGGGAAATTTTTGACTATCTTAGCATCGAGGTGTTTATGAGACATGCAATATGAGCAAACCACTGCACACTTGGATGATAGCAGTAACCAGTCCTCTATCTGTTTTATATGCCACCCCGAGCATACCTGCTTTGGTATGGGTTTACTAAGTGATTCAAAAGTAGATTCCCACCAATACATTTCTATGGGAAATTTATGACTATCTTAGCATCGAGGTGTTGATGAGACATGCATTATGAGCAAACTACTGCACACATGGAAAATAGCAGTAACCACTCCTCTATCTGTCATAAATGCCACACCGAGAATACATGCTTCGGTAAGGCTTAACCAAGCGATTCAAAAGTAGGTTCCCACCCATACATTCCTATGGGAAGCCACCCATACATCTCTGTGGGAAATATTGACTATCTTAGCATCGAGGTGTTGATGAGACATGCAATATGAGCAAACCACTGCACACTAAGAGGATAGCAGTAACCACTCCTCTATCTCTTTTTAATGCCCCCCCGAGCATACCTGCTTTGGTATGGGTTTACCAAGCGATTCAAATGTAGGTTCCCACCCATACATTTCTATGGGAAATTTTTGACTATCTTAGCATCGAGGTGTTGATGAGACATGCAATATGAGCAAACCACTGCACACTTGGAAGATAGCAGTAACCACTCCTCTATCTGTTTTAAATGCCACCCCGAGCATACATGCTTCGGTATGGGATAACCAAGCGATTCAAAAGTAGGTTCCCACCCATACATTCCTATGGGAAACCACCCATACATCTCTATGGGAAACATTGACTATCTTAGCATCGAGGTGTTGATGAAACATGCAATATAAGCAAACAACTGCACACATGGAAGATTGCTGTAACCACTCCTCTATCTCTTTTTAATGCCACCCCGAGCATACCTGCTTTCGAATGGGTTGACCAAGCGATTCAAATGTAGGTTCCCACCAATACATTTCTATGGGAAATTTATGACTATCTTAGCATCGAGGTGTTGATGAGACATGCATTATGAGCAAACCACTGCACACATGGAAAATAGCAGTAACCACTCATCTATCTGTTTTAAATGCCACACCGAGCATACATGCTTCGGTAAGGGTTAACCAAGCGATTCAAAAGTAGGTTCCCACCCATACATTCCTATGGGAATCCACCCATACAACTCTGTGAGAAATTTTTGACTATCTTAGCATCGAGGTGTTGATGAGACATGCAATATGAGCAAACCACTGCACACTTGGATGATAGCTGTAACCACTCCTCTATCTGTTTTAAATGCCACCCCGAGCATACCTGCTTTGGTATGGGTTTACCAAGCGATTCAAAAGTAGGTTCCCACCAATACATTTCTATGGGAAATATTGACTATCTTAGCATCGAGGTGTTGATGAGACATGCAAAATGAGCAAACCACTGCTCACATGGAAGATAGCAGTAACCACTCCTCTATCTCTTTTTAATGCCACCCCAAGCATACCTGCTTTGGTATGGGTTTACAATACGATTCAAAAGTAGGTGCCCACCCATGAATTTCTATGGGAAATTTTTGACTATCTATGCATCGAGGTGTTGATGAGACATGCAATATGAGCAAATTACTGCACACATGAAAGATAGCAGTAACCACTCCTCTATCTGTTTTATATGCCACCCCGAGCATACCTGCTTCCGTATGGGTTTACCAAGAGATTCAAAAGTAAGTTCCCACCCGTCCATTTCTATAGGAAATTTTTGACTATCTTAGCATCGAGGTGTTGATGTGACATGCAATATGAGCAAACCACTGCACACATGGAGGATAGCAGTAACAACTCCTCTATCTGTTTTAAATGCCACCCCGAGCATACCTGCTTCGGTATGGGTTAACTAAGCGATTCAAAAGTAGGTTCCCACCCATACATTTCTATGGGAAATTTTTGACCATCTTAGCATCGAGGTGTTGATGAGTCATGCAATATGAGCAAACCACTGGACACATGGAAGATAGCAGTAACCACTCCTCTATCTGTTTTAAATGCCACTCTGAGCATACCTTCTTCGGTATGGGAAAACCAAGCGATTCAAAAGTAGGTTCCCACCCATACATTTCTATGGGAAGCCACCCATACATCTCTATGGGAAATATTGACTATTGTAGCATCGAGGTGTTGATGAGACATGCAATATGAGCAAACCACTGCACACATGGAAGTTAGCAGTAACCACTCCTCTATCTCTTTTTAATGCCACCCCGAGCATACCTGCTTTCGAATGGGTTGACCAAGCGATTCAAAAGTAGGTTCCCACCCATACATTCCTATGGGAAGCCACCCATACATCTCTATGGGAAATATTGACCATCTTAGCATCGAGGTGTTGATGAGACATGCAATATGAGCAAACCACTGCACACATGGAAGATAGCAGTAACCATTCCTCTATCTCTTTTTAATGCCACTCCGAGCATACCTCCTTTGGTATGGGTTTACCAAGCGATTCAAAAGTAGGTTCCCACCCATACATTTCTATGGGAAATTTTTGACTATCTTAGCATCGAGGTGTTGATGAGACATGCAATATGAGCAAACCACTGCACACTTGGATGATAGCAGTAACCACTCCTCTATCTGTTTTTAATGCCACCCCGTGCATACATGCTTCGGTATGGGATAACCAAGCGATTCAGAAGTAGGTTCCCACCCATACATTACTATGGGAAGCCACCCATACATCTCTATGGGAAATATTGACTATTGTAGCATCGAGGTGTTGATGAGACATGCAATATGAGCAAACCACTGCACACATGGAAGTTAGCAGTAACCACTCCTCTATCTCTTTTTAATGCCACCCCGAGCATACCTGCTTTGGTATGGGTTTACCAAGCGATTCAAAAGTAGGTTCCCACCCATACATTTCTAAGGGAAATTTTTGACTTTCTTAGCATCGAGGTGTTGATGAGACATGCAATATGAGCAAACCACTGCACACTTGGATGATAGCAGTAACCAGTCCTCTATCTGTCTTAAATGCCACCCCGAGCATACCTGCTTTGGTATGGGTTTACCAAGCGATTCAAAAGTAGGTTCCCACCCATACATTTCTATGGGAAATTTTTTGACTGTCTTAGCATCGAGGTGTTGATGGGACATGCAATATGAGCAAGCCACTGCACACTTGGATGATAGCTGTAACCACTCCTCTATCTGTTTTAAATGCCACCCCGAGCATACCTGCTTTGGTATGGGTTTACCAAGCGATTCAAAAGTAGGTTCCCACCAATACATTTCTATGGGAAATTTATGACTATCTTAGCATCGAGGTGTTGATGAGACATGCAATATGAGCAAACCACTGCACACTTGGAAGATAGCAGTAACCACTCCTCTTTCTGTCTTTAATGCCACCCCGTGCATACATGCTTCGGTATGGGATAACCAAGCGATTCAGAAGTAGGTTCCCACCCATACATTCCTATGGGAAGCCACCCATACATCTCTATGGGAAAGATTGACTATTTTAGCATCGAGGTGTTGATGAGACATGCAATATGAGCAAACCACTGCACACATGGAAGTTAGCAGTAACCACTCCTCTATCTCTTTTTAATGTCACCCCGAGCATACCTGCTTTGGTATGGGTTTACCAAGCGATTCAAAAGTAGGTTCCCACCCATACATTTCTATGGGAAATTTTTGACTATCTTAGCATCGAGGTGTTTATGAGACATGCAATATGAGCAAACCACTGCACACTTGGATGATAGCAGTAACCAGTCCTCTATCTGTTTTATATGCCACCCCGAGCATACCTGCTTTGGTATGGGTTTACTAAGTGATTCAAAAGTAGATTCCCACCAATACATTTCTATGGGAAATTTATGACTATCTTAGCATCGAGGTGTTGATGAGACATGCATTATGAGCAAACTACTGCACACATGGAAAATAGCAGTAACCACTCCTCTATCTGTCATAAATGCCACACCGAGAATACATGCTTCGGTAAGGCTTAACCAAGCGATTCAAAAGTAGGTTCCCACCCATACATTCCTATGGGAAGCCACCCATACATCTCTGTGGGAAATATTGACTATCTTAGCATCGAGGTGTTGATGAGACATGCAATATGAGCAAACCACTGCACACTAAGAGGATAGCAGTAACCACTCCTCTATCTCTTTTTAATGCCCCCCCGAGCATACCTGCTTTGGTATGGGTTTACCAAGCGATTCAAATGTAGGTTCCCACCCATACATTTCTATGGGAAATTTTTGACTATCTTAGCATCGAGGTGTTGATGAGACATGCAATATGAGCAAACCACTGCACACTTGGAAGATAGCAGTAACCACTCCTCTATCTGTTTTAAATGCCACCCCGAGCATACATGCTTCGGTATGGGATAACCAAGCGATTCAAAAGTAGGTTCCCACCCATACATTCCTATGGGAAACCACCCATACATCTCTATGGGAAACATTGACTATCTTAGCATCGAGGTGTTGATGAAACATGCAATATAAGCAAACAACTGCACACATGGAAGATTGCTGTAACCACTCCTCTATCTCTTTTTAATGCCACCCCGAGCATACCTGCTTTCGAATGGGTTGACCAAGCGATTCAAATGTAGGTTCCCACCAATACATTTCTATGGGAAATTTATGACTATCTTAGCATCGAGGTGTTGATGAGACATGCATTATGAGCAAACCACTGCACACATGGAAAATAGCAGTAACCACTCATCTATCTGTTTTAAATGCCACACCGAGCATACATGCTTCGGTAAGGGTTAACCAAGCGATTCAAAAGTAGGTTCCCACCCATACATTCCTATGGGAATCCACCCATACAACTCTGTGAGAAATTTTTGACTATCTTAGCATCGAGGTGTTGATGAGACATGCAATATGAGCAAACCACTGCACACTTGGATGATAGCTGTAACCACTCCTCTATCTGTTTTAAATGCCACCCCGAGCATACCTGCTTTGGTATGGGTTTACCAAGCGATTCAAAAGTAGGTTCCCACCAATACATTTCTATGGGAAATATTGACTATCTTAGCATCGAGGTGTTGATGAGACATGCAAAATGAGCAAACCACTGCTCACATGGAAGATAGCAGTAACCACTCCTCTATCTCTTTTTAATGCCACCCCAAGCATACCTGCTTTGGTATGGGTTTACAATACGATTCAAAAGTAGGTGCCCACCCATGAATTTCTATGGGAAATTTTTGACTATCTATGCATCGAGGTGTTGATGAGACATGCAATATGAGCAAACCACTGCACACTTGGAAGATAGCAGTAACCACTCCTCTATCTGTTTTAAATGCCACACCGAGCATACATGCTTCGGTGTGGGTTAACCAAGCGATTCAAAAGTAGGTTCCTACCCATACATTCCTGTGGGAAGCCGCCCTTACATCTCTATGGGAAATATTGACTATCGTAGCATCGAGGTGTTGATGAGACATGCAATATGAGCAAACCACTGCACACTAGGAGGATAGCAGTAACCACTCCTCTATCTGTTTTGAATGCCACCCCGAGCATACATGCTTCGATATGGTAAAGCCAAGCGATTCAAAAGTAGGTTCCCACCCATACATTCCTATGGGAAGCCACCCATACATCTCTATGGGAAATATTGACTATCTTAGCATCGAGGTGTTGATGAGACATGCAATGTGAGCAAACCAATGCACACTTGGAAGATAGCAGTTACCACTCCTCTATCTGTTTTAAATGCCACCCCGAGCATACATGCTTCGGTATGGTAAAGCCAAGTGATTCAAAAGTAGGTTCCCACCCATACATTCCTTTCGGAAACCACCCATACATCTCTATGGGAAATATTGAATCGTTTGGACCAATTGCTCCCAATTGCTCCGAATTGCTCCCAATCGCTCCCGCGGGAGCAATTGGGAGCAATTCGTTTGGACCAATTCCTCCCAATTGCTCCCGCGGGAGCGATTGGGAGCAATTCGTTTGGACCACTTCCTCCCAATTGCTCCCGCGGGAGCGATTGGGAGCAATTCGTTCGGAGCAATTCGTTTGGACCAATTGCTCCCAATTGCTCGAGCGGGAGCAATTCGGAGCAATTCGTTTGGACCAATTGCTCCCAATTGCTCCCGCATTCGTTTGGACCAATTGCTCCCAATTGCCCCCGCGGGAGCAATTCGGAGCAATTCGTTTGGACCAATTGCTCCCAATTGCTCCCCCAATCGTTTGGACCAATTGCTCCCAATTGCTCCCGCGGGGGCGATTCGGAGCAATTCGTTTGGACCAATTGCTCCCAATTGCTCCCGCATTCGTTTGGACCAATTGCTCCCAATTGCTCCCGCGGGGGCGATTCGGATCAATTCGTTTGGACCAATTGCTCCCGCGGAAGCGTTTGGGAGCAATTTGTTTGGACCAATTGCTCCCAATTGCTCCCGCTGGAGCGATTGGGAGCAATTCGTTTGGACCATTTGCTCCCAATTGCTCCCGCGGGAGCGATTGGGAGCAATTTGTTTGGACCAATTGCTCCCAATTGCTCCAGCTGGAGCGATTGGGAGCAATTCGTTTGGACCAATTGCTCCCAATTGCCCTCGCGAGAGCAATTCGGAGCAATTCGTTTGGACCAATTGCTCCCAATTGCTCCCGCATTCGTTTGGACCAATTGCTCCCTATTGCTCCCGCGGGAGCGATTCGGAGCAATTCGTTTGGACCAATTGCGCCCAATTGCTCCCGCGGGAGCGATTCGGAGCAATTCGTTTCGACCAATTGCTCCCAATTGCTCCCGTGGGAGCGATTCGGAGCAATTCGTTTGGATCAATTGCTCCCAATTGCTCCAGCGGGAGCAATTCGGAGCAATTCGTTTGGACCAATTGCTCCCAATTGCTCCCGCGGGAGCGATTCGGAGGAATTCGTTTCGACCAATAGCTCCCAATAGCTCCCGTGGGAGCGCTTCTGAGCAATTCGTTTCGACCAATTGCTCCCAATTGCTCCCGTGGGAGCGATTAGGAGCAATTCGCTTGGACCAATTGCTCCCAATTGCTCCGAATTGCTCCCAATCGCTCCCGCGGGAGCAATTGGGAGCAATTCGTTTGGATAAATTCGTTTGGAGCAATTCGTTTGGATAAATTCCTCCCAATTGCTCCCGCGGGTGCGATTGGGAGCAATTCGTTCGGAGCAATTCGTTTGGACCAATTGCTTCGGAGCAATTCGTTTCGACCAATTGCTCCCAATTGCTCCCGTGGGAGCGATTCGGAGCAATTCGCTTGGACCAATTGCTCCCAATTGCTCCGAATTGCTCCCAATCGCTCCCGCAGGAGCATTTGGGAGCAATTCGTTTGGACCAATTCCTCCCAATTGCTCCTGCGGGAGCGATTGGGAGCAATTCGTTTGGACCAATTCCTCCCAATTGCTCCCTCGGGTGCGATTAGGAGCAATTCGTTCGGAGCAATTCGTTTGGACCAATTGCTCCCAATTGCTCCCGCGGGAGCGATTCAGAGCAATTTGTTTGGACCAATTGCTCCCAATTGCTCCCGCGGGAGCGATTGGGAGACATTCGTTTGGACCAATTCCTCCCAATTGCTCCCGCGGGAGCGATTGGGAGCAATTCGTTTGGACCAAATGCTCGCAATTGCTCCCGCGGGAGCGATTGGGAGCAATTCGTTTTGACCATTTGCTCCCAATTCCTCCCGCGGGAGCGATTGGGAGCAATTCGTTTGGACCAATTGCTCTCAATTGCTCCCGCTGGAGCGATTGGGAGCAATTCGTTTGGACCAATTGCTCCCAATTGCCCTCGCGGGAGCAATTCGGAGCAATTCGTTTGGACCAATTGCTCCCAATTGTTCCCGCATTCGTTTGGACTTTGCTCCCATTTGCTCCCGCGGGAGCGATTCGGAGCAATTCGTTTGGACCAATTGCTCCCAATTGCTCCCGTAGGAGCGATTCGGAGCATTTCGTTTCGTCCAATTGCTCCCAATTGCTCCCGTGGGAGCGATTCGGAGCAATTCCTCTGGACCAATTGCTCCCAATTGCTCCCGCGGGAGAGATTTGGAATAATTCGTTTGGACCAATTGCTCCCAATTGCTCCCGCGGGTGCGATTGGGAGCAATTCGTTTGGACCAATTGCTCCCAATTGCTCCCGCGGGAGCGATTGGGAGCAATTCGTTTGGACCAATTGCTCCGAATTGCTCCCGCGGGAGCGATTGGGAGCAATTCGTTTGGACCAATTGCTCCCAATTGCTCCCGCGGGAGCAATTTTGAGCAATTCGTTTGGACCAATTGCTCCCAATTGCTCCCGCATTCGTTTCGACGAATTGCTCTCAATTGCTCCCGCGGGAGCGATTCGGAGCAATTCGTTTGGACCAATTGCTCCCAATTGCTCCCGCGGGAGCGATTGGGAGCAATTCGTTTGGACCAATTGCTCCCAATTGCTCCCGCGGGAGCGATTGGGAGCAATTCGTTTGGACCAATTGCTCCCAATTGCTCCCGCGGGAGCGAATGGGAGCATTTCGTTTGGACCAATTGCTCCCAATTGCTCCCGCGGGAGCGATTCGGAGTAATTCGTATGGACCAATTGCTCCCAATTGCTCCCGCGGGAGCAATTCGGAGCAATTCGTTTGGACCAATTGCTCCCAATTGCGCCCGCATTCGTTTGGACCAATTGCTTCCAATTGCTCCCGGGGGAGCGATTGGGAGCAATTCGTTTGGACCAATTTCTCCCAATTGCTCCCGCGGGAGCGATTCGGAGCAATTCGTTTGGACCAATTGCTCCCAATTGCTCCCGCTGGAGCGATTGGGAGCAATTCGTTTCGACCAATTGCTCCCAATTGCTCCTGTGGGAGCGATTCGGAGCAATTCGTCAGGACCAATTGCTCCCAATTGCTCCCGCCGGAGCGATTCGGAGCAATTCGTTTGGACCAATTGCTCCCAATTGCTCCAGCGGGAGCGATTGGGAGCAATTCGTTTGGACCAATTCCTCCCAATTGCTCACGCGGGAGCGATTGGGAGCAATTCGTTTGGACCAATTCCTCCCAATTGCTCCCGCGGGAGCGATTGGGAGCAATTCGTTCGGAGCAATTCGTTTGGACCAACTGCTCCCAATTTCTCCCGCATTCGTTTGGACCAATTGCTCTTAATTGCTCCCGCGGGACCAATTCGGAGCAATTTGTTTGGACCAATTGCTCCCTATTCCTCCCGCGGGAGCGATTCGGAGCAATTCGTTTTGACCAATTGCTCCCAATTGCTCCCGTGGGAGCGATTCGGAGCAATTCGTTTGGACTAATTGCTCCCAATTGCTCCCGCGGGAGCGATTCGGAGCAATTTGTTTGGACCAATTGCTCCTAATTGCTCCCGCGGGAGCGATTGGGAGAAATTCGTTTGGACCATTTGCTCCTAATTGCTCCCGCGGGAGCGATTGGGAGCAATTCGTTTGGACCAATTGCTCCCAATTGCTTCCGCGGGAGCAATTGGGAGCAATTCGTTTGGACCAATTGCCCCCAATTGCTCCCGCGGGAGCGATTGGGAGCAATTTGTTTGGACCAATTGCTCCCTATTGCTCCCGCTGGAGCGATTGGGAGCAATTCGTTTGGACCAATTGCTCCCAATTGCCCTCGCGGGAGCAATTCGGAGCAATTCGTTTGGACCAATTGCTCCCAATTGCTCGCACATTCGTTTGGACCAAGTGCTCCCAATTGCTCCCGCGGGAGCGATTCGGAGCAATTCGTTTGGACCAATTGCTCCCATTTGCTCCCGCGGGAGCGATTCGGAGCAATTCGTTTCGACCAATTGCTCCCAATTGCTCCCGTGGGAGCGATTCGGAGCAATTCGTTTGGATCAATTGCTCCCAATTGCTCATGAGGGGGCGATTCGGAGCAATTCGTTTGGACCAATTTCTTCCAATTGCTCCCGCGGGAGCAATTGGGAGCATTTCGTTTGGACCAATTCCTCCCAATTGCTCCCGCGGGAGCGATTGGGAGCAATTCGTTTGGACCAATTGCTCCCAATTGCTCCCGCGGGAACGATTGGGAGCAATTCGTTTGGACCAATTGCTCCCAATTGCTCCCGTGGGAGCGATTGGGTGCAATTCGTTTGGACCAATTGCTCCCAATTGCTCCTGCGTGAGCGATTGGGAGCAATTTGTTTGGACCAATTGCTCACATTTGCTCCCGCGGGAGCGATTTGGAGTAAGTCGTTTGGACCAATTGCTCCCAAATGCTCCCGCGGGAGCGATTGGGAGCAATTCGTTTGGACCAATTCCTCCCAATTGCTCCCGCGGGAGCGATTGGGAGCAATTCGTTCGGACCAATTGCTCCCAATTGCTCCCGCGGGAGCGATTGGGAGCAATTCGTTTGGACCAATTGCTCCCAATTGCTCCCGTGGGAGCGATTGGGAGCAATTCGTTTGGACCAATTGCTCCCAATTGCTCCTGCACGAGCGATTTGGAGCAATTCGTTTGGACCATTTGCTCCCAATTGCTCCCGCGGGAGCAATTCTGAGCAATTCGTTTGGACCAATTGCTCCCAATTGCTCGCGCATTCGTTCGGACCAATTGCTCCCAATTGCTCCCGTGGGAGCGATTCGGAGCAATTCGTTTGGACCAATTGCTCCCAATTGCTCCCGCGGGAGCGATTCGGAGCAATTCGTTTCGACCAATTGCTCCCAATTGCTCCCGTGGGAGCGATTCGGAGCAATTCGTTTGGATCAATTGCTCCCAATTGCTCCCGCGGGAGCGATTCGGAGCAATTCGTTTGGACCAATTGCTCCCAATTGCTCCCGCAAGAGCGATTGGGAGCAATTCGTTTGGACCATTTCCTCTCGATTGCTCCTGAGGGAGCGACTGGGAGCAATTCGTTTGGACCAATTGCTCCCAATTGCTCCCGCGGGAGCGATTGGGAGCAATTCGTTTGGACCAGTTGCTCCCAATTGCTACCGCGGGAGCGATTGGGAGTATTTCGTTTGAACCATTTGCTCCCAATTGCTCCCGCGGGAGCGATTGGGAGCAATTCGTTTGGACCAATTTCTTCCAATTGCTCCCGCGGGAGCAATTGGGAGCATTAGTTTTGGACCAATTCCTCCCAATTGCTCCCGCGGGAGCGATTGGGAGCAATTCGTTTGGACCAATTGCTCCCAATTGCTCCCGCGGGAACGATTGGGAGCAATTCGTTTGGACCAATTGCTCCCAATTGCTCCCGTGGGAGCGATTGGGTGCAATTCGTTTGGACCAATTGCTCCCAATTGCTCCTGCGCGAGCGATTGGGAGCAATTTGTTTGGACCAATTGCTCACAATTGCTCCCGCGGGAGCGATTTGGAGTAAGTCGTTTGGACCAATTGCTCCCAATTGCTCCCGCGGGAGCGATTGGGAGCAATTCGTTTGGACCAATTCCTCCCAATTGCTCCCGCGGGAGCGATTGGGAGCAATTCGTTTGGACCAATTGCTCCCAATTGCTCCCGCGGGAGCGATTGGGAGCAATTCGTTTGGACCAATTGCTCCCAATTGCTCCCGTGGGAGCGATTGGGAGCAATTCGTTTGGACCAACTGCTCCCAATTGCTCCTGCACGAGCGATTTGGAGCAATTCGTTTGGACCATTTGCTCCCAATTGCTCCCGCGGGAGCAATTCTGAGCAATTCGTTTGGACCAATTGCTCCCAATTGCTCCCGCATTCGTTTGGACTAATTGCTCTCAATTGCTCCCGCGGGAGCCATTCGGAGTAATTCGTTTGGACCAGTTGCTCCCAATTGCTCCCGCCGGAGCGATTCGGAGGAATTCATTTGGACCAATTGCTCCCAATTGCTCCCGCGGGAGCGATTGGGAGCAATTCGTTTGGACCAATTCCTCCCAATTGCTCCCGCGGGAGCGATTGGGAGCAATTTGTTTGGACCAATTGCTCCCAATTGCTCCCGCGGGAGCGATTGGGAGCAATTCGTTTGGACCAATTGCTCCCAATTGCTCCCGCGGGAGCGATTGGGAGCAATTCGTTTGGACCAATTGCTCCCAATTGCTCCCGCGGGAGCGATTGGGAGCAATTCGTTTGGACCAATTGCTCCCAATTGCTCCCGCGGGAGCGATTCAGAGCAATTCGTTTGGACCAATTGCTCCCAATTGCTCCCGCGGGAGCGATTGGGAGCAATTCGTTTGGACCAATTGCTCCCAATTGCTCCCGCGGGAGCGATTCGGAGCAATTAGTTTCGACAAATTGCTCCCAATTGCTCCCGCGGGAGCGATTGGGAGCAATTCGTTTGGACCAATTCCTCCCAATTGGTCCCGCTGGAGCGATTGGGAGCAATTCGTTTGGACCAATTGCTCCCAATTGCTCCCGCGGGAGCGATTGGGAGCAATTCGTTTGGACCAATTGCTCCCAATTGCTCCCGCGGTAGCGATTGGGAGCAATTTGTTTGGACCAATTGCTCCCAATTGCTCCAGCGGGAGCGATTCGGAGCAATTCGTTTGGAACAATTGCTCCCAATTGCTCCCGCGGGAGCGATTCGGAGCATTTCGTTTGGACCAATTGCTCCCAATAACTCCCGCCGGTGCGATTCGGAGCTATTCGTTTGGACCAATTGCTCCCAATAGCAATCGCACTACCTCTACCACTACCACTACCAATCGCACTACCAATCCCACTACCACTACCACTACCAATCCCACTACCTCTACCACTATCTCCACCAATCCCACTACTACTACCACTACCATTACCAATCCCACTACCAATCCCATTACCACTACCACTACCAATCCCACTACCAATCCCACTTCCAATACCACTACCAATCCCACTACCACTTCCACTACTAATCCCCTACCAATCTCACTACCACTACACTTACCACTCCCAATCCCGCTACCAATCCCACTTCCAATCCCACTACCACTACCACTACCACTACTAATCCCACTACCTCTACCACTACCCCTACCAATCCCACTACCCATTCCACTACCACTACCACTACTAATCCCACTACCACTACCACTACCAATCCCACTACAACTACCATTCCAACTACCAATCCCACTACCACTTCAATTACCACTACCAATCCCACTACCAATCCCTTACCAATACCACTACCACTACCGCTACCACTACCAATCCCACTACCAATCCCACTACCTCTACCACTACCAATACCATTACCACTACCTCTAGCACTACCACTACCAATCCCACTACCAATACCTCTACCAATACCACTACCAATCCGACTACCTCTACCACTACCACTACCAATCCCACTACCAATCCCACTACCACTACCACTACCAAACCCACTACCTCTACCACTATCACTACAAATCCCACTACCACTACCATCACCATTACCAATCCCACTACCAATCCCATTACCGCCACCTCTATTCCCACTACCAATCCCACTACCACTACAACTACCAATCCCCCTGCCAGTACCACTACCAATCGCCCTACCAATCCCACTACCACTACAATTACCACTACCAATCCCACTACCTCTACCACTGCCACTTCCAATCCCACTACCAATCCCACTACCACTACCACTACCATTCCCACTACCAATCCCACTACCTCTACCACTACCAATCCCACTATCACTACCAATCCCACTACCAATCGCACTACTCCTACCACTACCACAACCAATCCCACTACCAATCCCACTACTACTACCAATCGCACTACCAATCCCTCTACCGCTACAACTGCCACTACCAATCCCACAACCACTACCACTACCAATACCACTACCAATCCCACTACCAATCCCACTACCACTACAATTACCACTACCAATCCCACTACCAATCCCACTACCAATCCCACTACCACTACCACTACCACTACCACGGCCAATCCCACAACCACTATCACTACCACTACCACTACCACTACCACTACCAATCCCACTACCACTACCACTGCCACTACCAATCCCACTACAAATCCCACTACCACTACCACTATCAATCCCACTACCTCTATCACGATCACTACCAATCCCACTACCACTACCACTTCCATTACCAATCCCACTACCAATCCCACTACCACTACCATTTCTAATCCCACTACCACTACCACTACCAATCCCACTACCAATCCCTCTACCACTACTACTACCACTACCAATCCCACTACCACTACCACTACCAATCCCACTACCAATCCCACTACCACTACCACTACAAATCCCACTACCAATCCCACTACCATTACCACTACCAATCCCACTACCACTACCACTACCACTACCAATCCCACTACCAATCCCACTACCAATACCACTACCAATCGCACTACCTCTACCACTACCACTACCAATCGCACAACCAATCCCACTACCACTACCACTACCAATCCCATTACCTCTACTACTATCACCACCAATCCCACTACTACTACCACTACCATTACCAATCACACTACCAATCCCATTACCACTACCACTACCAATCCCACTACCAATCCCACTACCACTACCACTACCAATCCCACTACCACTACCACTACCACTACCACTACCACTACCACTACCACTACCATTACCACTACCACTACAAATCCCACTACCCCTACTACTACCACTACCTATCCCACTACCTTTCCCACTACCACTACCACTACCACTACCACTACCACTACCACTACCAATCCCACTACTAATCCCACTACCAATCCCACTACCACTACCACTACCATTCCCATTACCACTACTACTACCAATCCCACTACCACCACCACTACCACTACCAATCCCACTTCCACTACCACTTCCAATCCCACTACTACTACCACTACCAGTCCCACTACCAATCCAACTACCACTACCACTACCACTACCAATCCCACTACCACTACCACTACCACTACCAATCCCACTTCCAATCCCTCTACCACTACCACTATCAATCCCACTACCTCTATCACTATCACTACCAATCCCACTACCACTACCACTTCCATTACCAATCCCACTACCAATCCCACTACCACTACCACTACCACAACCAATCCCACTACCAATCCCACTACCAATACCACGGCCAATCCCACTGCCACTACCACTTCCAATCCCACAACCACTACCACTACCAGTCGCACTACCAATCCAACTACCATGCTCATATTGCATGTCTCATCAACACCTCGAAGCTAAGATAGTCAAAAATTTCCCATAGAAATGTATGGGTGGGAACCTACTTTTGAATCGCTTGGTAAACCCATACCAAAGCAGGTATGCTCGGGGTGGCAGAAAAAAGAAATAGAGGAGTGGTTACTGCTATCTTCCATGTGTGCAGTGGTTTGCTCATATTGCATGTCTCATCAACACCTCGATGCTAAGATAGTCAAAATTTCCCATAGAGATGTATGGGTGGCTTCCCATAGGCATGTATGGGTGGGAACCTACATTTGAATCGCTAGGTTAACCCATACCGAAGCTGGTATGCTCGGGGTGGCCTATAAAACAGATAGAGGAGTGGTTACTGCTATCTTCCATGTGTGCAGTGGTTTGCTCATATTGCATGTCTCATCAACACCTCGATGCTAAGAGAGTCAAAAATTTCCCATAGAAATGTATGGGTGGGAACCTACTTTTGAATCGCATGGTAAACCCATTCCAAAGCAGGTATGCTCGGGGTGGCATTAAAAAGAGATAGAGGAGTGGTGACTGCTATCTTCCATGTGTGCAGTGGTTTGCTCATATTGCATGTCTCATCAACACCTCGATGCTAAGAGAGTCAAAAATTTCCCATAGAAAGGTATGGGTGGGAACCTACTTTTGAATCACTTGGTAAACCCATACCAAAGCAGGTATGCTCGGGGTGGCATTAAAAAGAGATAGAGGAGTGGTTACTGCTATCTTCCATGTGTGCAGTGGTTTGCTCATAGTGCATGTCTCATCAACACCTCGATGCTAAAATAGTCAATATTTCCCATAGAGATGTATGGGTGGCTTCCCAAAGGAATGTATGGGTGGGAACCTACTTTTGAATCGCTTGGTTAACCCATGCCGAAGCAGGTATGCTCGGGGTGGCGTATAAAACAGATAGATGAGTGGTTACCGCTATCTTCCATGTGTGCAGTGGTTTGCTCATATTGCATGTCTCATCAACACTTCGATGCTAAGATAGTCAAAAATTTCCCATAGAAATGTATGGGTGGGAACCTACTTTTGAATCACTTGGTTAACCCATACCGAAGCATGTATGCTCGGGGTGGCATTTAAAACTGATAGAGGAGTGGTTTCTGCTATCTTGTAAGTGTGCAGTGGTTTGCTCATATTGCATGTCTCATCAACACCTAGATGCTAAGATAGTCAAAAATTTCCCATAGAAATGTATGGGTGGGAACCTCCTTTTGAATCGCTTGGTAAACCCATACCAAAGCAGGTATGCTCGGGGTGGCATTAAAAAGAGATAGAGGAGTGGTTACTGCTCTCCTCCTAGTGTGCAATGGTTTGCTCATATTGCATGTCTCATCAACACCTCGATGCTAAGAAAGTCAATATTTCCCATAGAGATGTATGGGTGGCTTTCCAAAGGAATGTATGGGTGGGAACCTACTTTTGAATCGCTTGGTGAACCCACACCGAAGCAGGTATGCTCGGGGTGGCATTTAAATCACATAGAGGAGTGGTTACTTCTATCTTCTAAGTGTGCAGTGGTTTGCTCATATTGCATGTCTCATCAACACCTCGATGCTAAGATAGTCAATGTTTCCCATAGAGATGTATGGGTAGCTTCCAATAGGAATGTATGGACAGGAACCTACTGTTGAATCGCTTGGTTAACCCATGCCGAAGCAGGAATGCTCGGGGTGGCCTATAAAACAAATAGAGGAGTGGTTGCTGCCATCTTCCATGTGTGCAGTGGTTTGCTCATATTGCATGTCTCATCAACACCTCGATGCTAAGATAGTCAATGTTTCCCATAGAGATGTATGGGTGGCTTCCAATAGGAATGTATGGGTGGGAACCTACTTTTGAATCGCTTGGTAAACCCATACCAAAGCAGGTATGCTCGGGGTGGCATTAAAAATAGATAGAGGAGTGGTTACTGCTATCTTCCATGTGTGCAGAGGTTTGCTCATATTGCATGTCTCATCAACACCTCGATGCAAAGATAGTCAAAAGTTTCCCATAGAAATGTATGGGTGGCTTCCCATAGAAATGTATGGGTGGGAACCTACTTTTGAATCGCTTTGTAAACCCATACCAAAGCAGGTATGCTCGGGGTGGCAATAAAAAAAGATAGAGGAGTGGTTACTGCTATCTTCCAAGTGTGCAATGGTTTGCTCATACTGCATGTCTCATCAACACCTCGATGCTAAGAAAGTCAATATTTCCCATAGAGATGTAAGGGTGGCTTCCCATAGGAATGTATGGGTGGGAACCTACTTTTGAATCGCTTGGTTAACCCATACCGAAGCAAGTATGCTCGGGGTGGCCTATAAAACAGATAGAGGAGTGGTTACTGCTATCTTCCATGTGTGCAGTGGCTTGCTCATATTGCATGTCTCATCAACACCTCGATGCTAAGAGAGTCAAAAATTTCCCATAGAAATGTATGGGTGGGAACCTACTTTTGAATCGCATGGTAAACCCATTCCAAAGCAGGTATGCTCGGGGTGGCATTAAAAAGAGATAGAGGAGTGGTGACTGCTATCTTCCATGTGTGCAGTGGTTTGCTCATATTGCATGTCTCATCAACACCTCGATGCTAAGAGAGTCAAAAATTTCCCATAGAAAGGTATGGGTGGGAACCTACTTTTGAATCGCTTGGTAAACCCATACCAAAGCAGGTATGCTCGGGGTGGCATTAAAAAGAGATAGAGGAGTGGTTACTGCTATCTTCCATGTGTGCAGTGGTTTGCTCATATTGCATGTCTCATCAACACCTCGATGCTAAGATAGTCAATATTTCCCATAGAGATGTATGGGTGGCTTCCCAAAGGAATGTATGGGTGGGAGCCTACTTTTGAATCGCTTGGTTAACCCATGCCGAAGCAGGTATGCTCGGGGTGGCGTATAAAACAGATAGAGGAGTGGTTACCGCTATCTTCCATGTGTGCAGAGGTTTGCTCATATTGCATGTCTCATCAACACCTCGATGCAAAGATAGTCAAAAATTTCCCATAGAAATGTATGGGTGGCTTCCCATAGAAATGTATGGGTGGGAACCTACTTTTGAACCGCTTTGTAAACCCATACCAAAGCAGGTATCTCGGGGTGGCAATAAAAAAAGATAGAGGAGTGGTTACTGCTCTCTTCCATGTGTGCAGTGGTTTGCTCATATTGCATGTCTCATCAACACTTCGATGCTAAGATAGTCAAAAATTTCCCATAGAAATGTATGGGTGGGAACCTACTTTTGAATCACTTGGTTAACCCATACCGAAGCATGCATGCTCGGGGTGGCATTTAAAACTGATAGAGGAGTGGTTTCTGCTATCTTGTAAGTGTGCAGTGGTTTGCTCATATTGCATGTCTCATCAACACCTCGATGCTAAGATAGTCAAAAATTTCCCATAGAAATGTATGGGTGGGAACCTCCTTTTGAATCGCTTGGTAAACCCATACCAAAGCAGGTATGCTCGGGGTGGCATTAAAAAGAGATAGAGGAGTGGTTACTGCTCTCCTCCTAGTGTGCAATGGTTTGCTCATATTGCATGTCTCATCAACACCTCGATGCTAAGAAAGTCAATATTTCCCATAGAGATGTATGGGTGGCTTCCCATAGGAATGTATTGGTGGGTACCTACTTTTGAATCGCTTGGTAAACCCATACCAAAGCAGGTATGCTCGGGGTGGCATTAAAAAGAGATAGATGAGTGGTTACTGCTATGTTCCATGTGTGCAGTGGTTTGCTCATATTGCATGTCTCATCAACACCTCGATGCTTTTTTAGTCACAAATTTCCCATAGAAATGTATGGGTGGGAACCTACTTTTGAATCGCATGGCAAACCCATACCAAACCAGGCATGCTCGGGGTGGCATTAAAAATAGATAGAGGAATGGTTACTTCTATCTTCCATGTGTGCAGTGGTTTGCTCATATTGCATGTCTCATCAACACCTCGATGCAAAGAAATCAGCACGTACATTATGAATACCCTCTACGCCTTGGGTGCTATTTAATCTATCATGGGTGTAGAGGGACTCTAAAAATGGTGGTCCCTCCAGTGTTGGGTCCAACTGACATTTGGGTGTGCTACTCTTCTATCCCCTCTCCAAAAGCTTCCTGGGGGTCCTACGTTGTTCTCCCTTCCTCCTCCATCTACAAGAATCTTTCTTCTATCAGCCCAACCTCCTCTTCCATCATTCCAGTCTCTATCATTCCAGCTTCTTCCTCCCCTTCCATCGTTCCAATCTCTTCCTTGTACATCATCCCAGCTACTGAAATTATTATTTCTATCATCCCTTTTGAACCATCTATTAGCTCTATGCCAACCCCCTGTGATGTACCACCCATTGTGTCTCCCATAAGGGATCCATGTTCTTCTATTTTTCCATCTACTATCACTCACTGTTTTCCCTGCACTATCTACCTTTCCTGCTGTTCCTGCCTTCCCTGCATTTCCTGCCTTCCTTGTATACTCTACCTCTCTACTATTACCAGCAATCCAAAGATTCTCTGTCTCCCCTCTAATCTGTTTTCCCTTTTCCACATTTGGTATTTCCTCCATCCCTCTGCTTATGTTCTGCTTTTCTGAAATACCACTCTCTCCACAAGCTTCAACTGTACTAACACCCATCTTATTCATTACACCATCTACTTCTCCAAAGTTATCGCCTGCCTCATTAGGGGTCCCTGAATTTTTATTGGGTTCTATTGCTTTGTTTCCTCCACATGATGTACTCTCATTACTCTTGCTTCTACCACTATTTATAAGTCCATTTCCTTTATTCTGTATTACTACACTGTTTTGCATTTTCCCTTTCTCTAAAAGACAATTCTCTACGAAGATTCTTCCTTCTTTGTGTACTTTTATTGCATGTTTGAGTTTTTTCTCCCTTGCTATCTTCATTTCTTTTTCTCTACCTTTTATTACATCTCTAATCTGTTTAGTTTTAGGGTTAGGGTTAGGGTTAGGGTGGATTTATGGCCCTGGCATAGTTTCTATTTACCATGTTATGGAGCTTCTTGTAGGTTACAAGTGGGGGCGGATACGCCCGTCACGTTTAATCACGTGATATGAGGGAGGCGAAATTTGTGTGCAACCCCCAGTGTGTTTTCCAAACTAGTACATCTCTTTACAAGTAGCTAGAGCATGTGATAGCTAGTGATAATTCAGTTATTCAGTTCTATCAGACTCTCCAAGCTGGACAACCACATATACTAAGGACGGCTGATGGCCACTGATATTTTCAACCTGAAGACTTTGGCTTGGAGCAGGTGAAGGGAGCATGGGTGACATCTCAGCAGAATGGCCCTAGCATATTCTGCGTCAGTAACGTGATACCCCCAGATTTTTAATATTCTGAGATAGGGGCTGGAGAAGAGAAAAGGGATGGAATGTGTTATTAAGTGGTACATAAAAAAGGACAAGTTATAAGACAAATAAAATATTGAATTTGTGTGTTTGTTCAACAGTTACATGATGAAATCATATCACATGAAGGGAGGGGGGTGGGGTGAAAGAGGGACAGACATAGGTGTGGCAATGTTGCTAGTCACCTCACTCCTAATTCTCTGTCTCCCTCCCCCACCCTCACCATATCTCCTGAACACCCTCATTCTCCACACACACACACACACACAAATACACACACATGCAAACATACGTACACATTGCCCCACACACATGCACAAACACAGTGACACACATGCACACAACCTTTGCTGGTCCTTCGATCAGTTTAGTAAGCTCGGTCGGCATCCAGCCAAAATAGCCAACCCTTCTCTTACAGCCAAACGTTTCTCAGCTAGAGAAGTACTGATAGAGTGTTGAGGTAGTAATGGTTGTGTGTTGAAGTGAGAGTGTATCTCAGGGAAGCCTTTGAGGAATGGTCTGGACACTCCTGTAAATGAACCACTAGCTCAACAAGCGAGTTCTCAACTTTATTCACAAGCACCCACGGACTGTGAACAAGAACAAGAAAAAGGGTTAACAGCTGAAGAGTCGGACATAGACATTCACAAGTATATACATTCATTAATACATTTGAAATTATGAATCTTAACGGTTTTGTTAATGCGTAGGTTTATTGTTGATCGGTTGATCTGGGTAGATCGCAATTAGGCTGCTCACGTGAGTACCATTTATATTCAATGGCGACGTACAACAGGCAAGAACATATGACAGGCGGATGGTAGGACCTACCAGGGTGATCACAGCGTAGTTGGATAATCATTTATCAACAGGCTCAATTCATATTAGCTGTAATTGTGAGAAAATGGTCAATTCTTATTAGTGCACACAACCCCCTCAACACCCCCAGTGCACACCCATAGGTATGTACACATCCCCTCAACACCCCCAGTGCACACCCATAGGTATGCACACATCCCCCTCAACACCCCCTACGCACACCCATAGGTATGTACACATCCCTTTAACACCCCCAGTGCACAATCATAGGTATGCACACATCCCCCTCAACACCCCCTACGCACACCCATAGCTATGCACACATCCGCCTCAACACCCCCAGCGCACACCTATAGGTATGTACACATCCCCCTCAAGACCCCCAGTGCACACACATAGCTATGCACACATCCCCCTCAACACCCCCAGTGCACACCCATAGGTATGTACACATCCCCTCAACACCCCCCAGCGCACACCCATAGCTATGCACACATCCCCCTCAACACCCCCAGTGCACACCCATAGGTATGTACACATCCCCTTCCCCCCCCCCCCCAGCGCACACCCATAGGTATGCACACATCCCCCTCAACACCCCCAGTGCACACACATAGCTATGTACACATCCCCCTCAATACTCCCAGTGCACACCCTTAGGTATGTACACATCCCCTCAACACCCCCAGTGCACACCCATAGGTATGCACACATCCCCTTCAACACCCCCAGTGCACACCCATAGCTATGTACACATCCCCCTCAACACTCCCAGTGCACAGCCATAGGTATGTACACATCCCCTCAACACCCCCCAGTGCACACCCATAGCTATGCACACATCCCCCTCAACACCCCCAGTGCACACCCATACGTATGTACACATCCCCTCAACACCAGCAGTGCACACTCATAGGTATGCACACATCCCCCTCAACACCCCCTACGCACACCCATAGCTATGCACACATCACCCTCAACACCCCCAGTGCACACCCATAGGTATGTACACATCCCCTCAACACCCCCAGTGCACACTCATAGGTATGCACACATCCCCCTCAACACCCCCTACGCACACCCATAGCTATGCACACATCCGCCTCAACACCCCCAGTGCACACCCATAGGTATGCACACATCACCCTCAACACCCCCAGCGCACACCCATAGGTATGTACACATCCCCCTCAACACCCCCAGTGCACACCCATAGGTATGTACACATCCCCTTCCCCCCCCCCCCCCCCCCAGCGCACACCCATAGGTATGCACACATCCCCTTCAACACCCCCAGTGCACACCCATAGCTATGTACACATCCCCCTCAACACTCCCAGTGCACAGCCATAGGTATGTACACATCCCCTCAACACCCCCCTGCGCACACCCACATCCCCTCAACACCCCCCAGCGCACACACATAGCTATGTACACATCCCCCTCAACACCAGCAGTGCACACCCATAGGTATGTACACATCCCCCTCAACACCAGCAGTGCACACCCATAGGTATGTACACATCCCCCTCAACACCAGCAGTGCACACACATAGCTATGTACACATCCCCCTCAACACCAGCAGTGCACACCCATAGGTATGTACACATCCCCCTCAACACCCCCAGTGCGCACACATCCCACCTCTAAACCTTTCCAATTGGAAATAAGGTGTTATTACCTATTCTACCAGCCCGAGGTTAGGGTTAGGGTGGATTTATGGCCCTGGCATAGTTTCTATTTACCATGTTATGGAGCTTCTTGTAGGTTACAAGTGGGGGCGGATACGCCCGTCACGTTTAAGCACGTGATATGAGGGAGGCGAAATTTGTGTGCAACCCCCAGTGTGTTTTCCAAACTAGTACATCTCTTTACAAGTAGCTAGAGCATGTGATAGCTAGTGATAATTCAGTTATTCAGTTCTATCAGACTCTCCAAGCTGGAGAGTGATCTGGAAGCACAGCCAGACCTTGACGAAGTGTTATACTCACCACGAGTGCTTTCTCCTGGGTCCTCTTTTACATCCCAGCTCAGCCTAAGCTCATCCATCTGTGAGATAAACAGCCAGACTCTCCAAGCTGGACAACCACATATACTAAGGACGGCTGATGGCCACTGATATTTTCAACCTGAAGACTTTGGCTTGGAGCAGGTGAAGGGAGCATGGGTGACATCTCAGCAGAAAGGCCCTAGCTTATTCTGCGTCAGTAACGTGATACCCCCAGATTTTTAATATTCTGAGATAGGGGCTGGAGAATAGAAAAGGGATGGAATGTGTTATTAAGTGGTACATAAAAAAGGACAAGTTATAAGACAAATAAAATATTGAATTTGTGTGTTTGTTCAACAGTTACATGATGAAATCATATCACATGAAGGGAGGGGGGTGGGGTGAAAGAGGGACAGACATAGGTGTGGCAATGTTGCTAGTCACCTCACTCCTAATTCTCTGTCTCCCTCCCCCACCCTCACCATATCTCCTGAACACCCTCATTCTCCACACACACACACACAAATACACACACATGCAAACATACGTACACATTGCCCCACACACATGCACAAACACAGTGACACACATGCACACAACCTTTGCTGGTCCATGCGAACAGGGGAAGCATAGCTCCCATGTGGACAGAGGAAGCATAGCTCCCACACACACACATCCAAACGCACACACACACACACACACACACACACACACACACACACACACACACACACACACACACACACACACACTCAGCAGTACGTACCTATCAGGGTTCACAGCGTAGTTGGATAATCATTTCTCAACAGGCTCAATTCATATCAGCTGTAATTGTGAGAAAATGGTCAATTCTTATTAGTGCACACACGCACACACACACACACACACACACACACACACACACACACACACACACACAGATGGATGGCTAGCTGCAGATGGCTGGATGGCTAGCTATGACATACTCTGACGTAGATAGTAAATAAACATAAACACGCACACACACAAGCATAGCTCCCAGGTGAACAGGGGAAGCATAGCTCCCATGTGGAGAGGAAAAGCATAGCTCCCATGAGGACAGGTCCGGGGGGAAGCACAGCTACCACGTGGAGAGAGAGGGGATTAATTAATTACCTGCACCTTGTAACACCATAGCAATCATACGCATGTGCGCGCTAGCGCGCGCACACACACGCACACACGCACACACACACACACACACTCACGTGCAGGTACTTCGGTGTCCACCGGTTTTCCGAAATTCCGAAACACCTCTTTGTCAGCTGTCACGATGGCAACAAGAATGTGGCACACTACACATGCGCTCCCCCAAAAGTAACTCACGTACGGGAATGTTTAAAGCAACATGATGCCTAAAAAAATGGTCATGGGTGCGCACTAAATCCAGCTGTTGTATAATATATTACTGTTAATAATAGCAATTATCATGGCTCACGTGATTGAGAGAGAGAGAGAGAGAGAGAGAGAGTGTGTGTGTGTGTGTGTGTGAGAGAGAGAGAGAGAGAGAGAGAGAGAAGGCACGCATATTTAGAAGCGTAATAGATGACAGTGGCTTGTTTGCGCCTGACGATGTGCAGAACGATATGCACTACGCCCACGCTCCCCTAAAACTCACTATGCCGAAATAGTCACGGCTTTTCGGTTAGGGGTTAGGGTGAAGTTCTTCCTAATTTCCTAATTCCTGGTCACGGGCGCACACTAAATTCAGCTATCACACAAAAATAATTGGTATATACGGAGGCTTCTTGTTAAGGGCTTAATCACGTGATACTAGGAGAGCCAAATGTGTGGATTTGATTTGTGCAACCCCCAGCGTGTTTTCCAAACAAGTATAAGAGGCTAGAACAGCACTGCACGTGCATTCCTATTCGTATCCGTAATCATTTGGGCTCAAAAGTGTACGTTTGTGTAGGTTTCATTCGGTGTCTATGGCAACCCCATCCTCTATCCATACTTGTGTTGGGTTGTACCAATGGGGTAGCGAGTGGCCCACGGGCACGGCTTTACCATTTCCTGGTAGCACTACCATCGCCCCACAGCTGAGATTTAAGCAGGTGGGTACAGCAATTATCCCCTGAGGACCCGCACTTGCCCAAGTCGGGCATCCAAGCTCTTTTGGCCTATACCGATGTATGGAGTGGGCGGTAACAGTTCCATTCAGTGGAACTGTTACCGCCCACTCCATACATCGGTATAGGCCAAAAGAGCTTGGATGCCCGACTTTGTAGAGCCCCGGTCCTCAGATGTTACGCGACACGACGACGCAGGTAAATCACAGCCGCGGGGCGGGGGTCGGAAAAGCTGGGAAGCGTATACCCAGGCTCGGTGCGCTCGGCGTTGTGAGATGGCAAAGCCCAAGGCGACTACGGTGGGTAGCCGACAAATCCACAAAAGTAGACATTTGAAGGCTAGTGGAGTGGATAAAAAACGAAATAAAAGCTTCTCCCGTCAACCCTGCCACCTCTGGAGGGGCCCACGATGTTGAGAACACCGTGCGCGCTTCCCCTCCGCAAAACTGACTTGTGCCCTTTCTCTGATCAAGTGCCCAGACCCGTCATTGTTTGATGACGTGATGCGTGTCCCCCCCCCCCCCCCCCCCCCCCCCCCCCGCCAGGCAATCATAAGATACTATAAGAGCACTGTATATGAACCCGCTGTCGTCACTCCACTCGGCTCCAGGACATGTACACGCGTGCATGCACGCAGCAGCGCGCATGTATAATTAAAAGCTATATGAATATTGGTTATATATCGCAAATCCCCGCGCTTGTCTACCGTAACCACCGCAAGAGACTGACTGTGGTGCCCATTTGGCAGGTCCACGACCGTTCGCCTAGCATGCGCCAAATCGCATACCGTCGGCTTCTGGCTCCGCAATACGGATTCGTCGGTTCTCCGCAACTGTATACGTTTGTAGCTCAAAAAGTGCAATGTGGGAGAAGTACACGAGACTGCGTGGCCGATTTGGCAGCTCGACGACGGTTCGCCTAGCTGCAAAAGTATATATAAATTTTTTAGTCCCATGAATAATATCACGTGATCATTGCAGCCAGAGGAAGGGGGGCGTGTGACATAACCGTAGCTACTAGGCCTCGGAGGGTGCTGCAGTGAAGATGAACCATCGCAATCCACCCGGGAGCATAAAGTATACGCTGCCGGCCCCAAATAGAGATTCTGTCGAGCGCTCGCGGGCTATACTTCTCATCCAGCTACCTCGTTAATCGACCGCTCACACCTGGCCAACCAGACGGGTGCATAGACCGAGTTGTCTGCAACCGCGCAGTTCCGCCATTTCACTCTTGATGTCATGTGGTGACGACTACACAACTCGTACCTTCTGATGACCGTTTAATCACAGAGCGACCATATATCACCGCATGAAATGTATGGGTGACGTACATGCTGATCGCGTGAGCTAATCCTTCCCGAGTTAGGCGATGGACTGGGCACCTATGTCACCCATACATTTCATGCAGTGATATGGTCACTCTCTCGAGGTCTGGTCCTCCGGGGCTTGGCATCATGGAGACCAGAGCAACACTTTGCGATAGAAATATGGTTTACCTAGCCGGCTGCATTCAAGTGCGGTCGTTGAAGTCTAAAGTTTGTGAGGTGTGCACTGCTGTTTGGTATGGGAGTTTGTATGGAGCGTCCATAAAAGGAGTTGAAAGAACTTATTGGGATGACGATTTCAACATGCAGACACTTAATATGTGATTCAGAGCTATCGAAAGCGTGGAATAATGACTCGGGTAAGGTATTGGCTATACCCTCCGTCTTCCTCGGGATCACGTGATGAGCATGGGTGGGTTGACGTAATAAAGAAACTACGTACTACAGCAGGCAGCCAGATCTTAATCCTATAGTAAGCTTACTCTTGATATCATACTGACCGAGACCGTGACGAGACACATCCCACCGGTCTGTCTTTAGAAGCTCCGCCCTACCGGAGTGGACGAGGCACCTTACATATATATAAATACGTTTAAGTATAATCCGCTCTCTCTCTCTCTCTCTCTCTCTCTCTCTCTCTCTCTCTCTCTCTCTCTCCATCACAAGGGCACTAACCCCCTCCTTTTCTTGGCACCACGACATTGCCCGCCCAACACTGTGAATATTGGTTATACCACACAGGCCATCGCTATAGGTGTATTGCTCGAGAAAGTCCCATTGCGTTGCGTGGAACCACCACAAGGGACTGTGGTGCCCATTTGGCACGTTCGCCTTGCATGCGCCAAATCGCAACACGTCCGCTTCTGGCTCCGCAATACGGATTCGTCGGTTCTTTCCGCAACTGTGTACGTCTGTAGCTCAAAATAAAAGCATTGTGTAACGTGGGAGAAGTACACGAGACTGCGTGGCCGATTTGGCAGCTCGACGACGGATCGCCATATAACAAAAAAAAATTTTAGTCCCATGAATAATATCACGTGATCATTGCAGTCAGGGGAAGGGGGGCGTGTGACGTAACCGTAGGTACTAGCTAGGCCTCGGAGGGTGCTTTAGTGAAGATGAACCATCGCAATCCACCCGGGAGCATAAAGTATACGCTGCCGGCCCCAAATAGAGATTCTGTCGAGCGCTCGCGGGCGGGCTATAGTATACCCATGCATCCAGCAACCACGTTAATCGACCGCTCACACATGTGGTGACGACTACACAACTCGTACCTTCTGATGACCGTTTAATCACAGAGCGACCATATATCACCGCATGAAATGTATGGGTGACGTACATGCTGATCGCGTGAGCTAATCCTTCCCGAGTTAGGCGATGGACTGGGCACCTATGTCACCCATACATTTCATGCAGTGATATGGTCACTCTCTCGAGGTCTGGTCCTCCGGGGCTTGGCATCATGGAGACCAGAGCAACATTTTGCGATAGAAATATGGTTTACCTAGCCGGCTGCATTCAAGTGCGGTCGTTGAAGTCTAAAGTTTGTGAGGTGTGCACTGCTGTTTGGTATGGGAGTTTGTATGGAGCGTCCATAAAAGGAGTTGAAAGAACTTATTGGGATGACGATTTCAACATGCAGACACTTAATATGTGATTCAGAGCTCTTGAAAGCGTGAAATAATGACTTGGGGAAGGTATTGGCTATACCCTCCGTCTTCCTCGGGATCACGTGATGAGTATGGGTGGGTTGAAATACTTACGTTATAAAGAAACTACGTACTACTGCAGGTAGCCAGAACTTAATCCTTACTCTTGATATAATACTCACCGAGACCGTGACGGGACACATCCCACCGGTCTGTCTTAGTAGCGCCCTATACCGCCCGTATCGGAGTGAGGGAACGAGGCGACCTTACACTCTACAAGACACTCTGTATTTTTCATGCCTGCATAGAATTCTTTCCGCAGCTTACTCTTGATATCAATAAAGCCCGCTTACGTCCATGCACCGGTCTGTCTTTAGAACACTACTTTAGCCCGCCCAACACTATGAATATTGGCTATACCACACATATATGCGACCTTTCGAAATCTCACAGTCCCAGGGGGAAAAAAATAACCTCCCACATCCATATATACAGAGCTACTATTAGCTATACCCTCTGTCTTCCTCGGGATCACGTGACGTGATTGGTACGTCATTCGTAATAATTACGTCATTATTTCATCAGCCAGGATCACGTACTCCAGTCCTGCTGCATGCATGCATGCATGCATGCAGCCAGGCGGGGCTATTCTCGGCACCTTTTACATACTCTTGATGATCGCGGGACACTTCCAACCGGTCTGTCTTTAGAACCGCCCGACCGACCGTATCGGAGTTAGGGGACGAGGCGACCCTTATATATATTTATTATTATAATACATGCATGCGTTTTGACCGTACGCAGTGCTTGTATAATCCACTCTTTACATTAACACTAGCACGCCGACAAACCCCCTTCTCTCTTTTTAAGCAACTTTATACATGCGCAATGGAGCCCTGTCAATTTAACCTCGAGTTACGTAATCGACGGACTTTGAAAATTCGCCAGCGAGAGTTTTTTTTTTTTTTTTTTTTTTTTTTTCCCCCAACACCACCCCTCTCAACAGATCATGGCCTAAAGGCTAACACCTCGACCACGCCGAAAAACCCCCCTCTCTCTTCATATTACTATTTAGCTATACCTCCGGATCACGTGACGTGCATTCGTAATAATTACGTCACAAGCCAGGGATCGGTTAGAAACTACGTACTCCAGCCAGTCAGGCCCGGCTATTCGCGGGACCCATAACTTACTCTTTATATATGACTGACCGTGGGACACTCACAACCGGTCTGTCTTTAGAAGCGCCCTAACGACCGTATCGGAGTTAGGGGACGAGGCGACCCTTATATATTTATTATTATAATACATGCATGCGTTTTGACCGTACGCAGTGCTAGTATAATCCACTCTGTGCATAAACACTAGCACGCCGACAAACCCCCCTCTCTCTTTTAAAGCAACTTTATACACGCGCAATGGAACTGGGAAGGACCCTGTTAATTTAACCTCGAGTTACGTAATCGACGGACTTTGAAAATTCGCCAGCGAAAGTTTTTTTTTTTTTTTTTCTCTTTCCCCCCACCACACCCCTCTCTACAGGTCATGGCATAAAGTTTAACACCTCGACCACGCCGACAAACCACCCTCTCTCTTTTAAAGCAACTTTATACACGCGCAATGGAACTGGGAAGGACCCTGTTAATTTAACCTCGAGTTACGTAATCGACGGACTTTGATCATTTCATCCGGTAACCCTCTCAACAGATCATTAAGATATAGTCCAGCACACCGGACTTCATGACAACATGGATGGCAGTACGATACGAAACTGTCCGGCCACCTCCGTAAACTGAGTAATGAGTAATTATATGACTGACTTTTTGTTTCTTTGTTTCGTTCTCCGTGTATTCTTGTATGACCTCCTGGAGTTCATATAAGCACCCATCCGTACGATCGCTAAGTATTCATATTACTATTTAGCTATACCCTGTCTTCCTCCGGATCACGTGACGTGCATTCGTAATAATTACGTCATCAGCCAGGGATCGGTTAGAAACTACGTACTCCAGCCATTCGCGGGACCCATAACTTACTCTTGATATAAGACTGACCGTGGGACACTCACAACCGGTCTGTCTTTAGAAGCGCCCTAACGACCGTATCGGAGTGAGGGGACGAGGCGACCCATATGCGTTTTGACCTTACGCAGTGCTAGTATGATCCGATCTGTACATATAGACTAGCACGCCGACAACCCCTCTCTCTTTAAAAGCTACTTTTACGACGGCAAACGGAGACGGGAGCGACCCCACTTATTAAAACTGTTTAGTTACGTAATCGTCTGACTTTGTAAATTTTCCTTTTTTTTTTTTTTTTTTTTCTTTTCTCCTTTCCCCCGTCCCAACAGATCATGACTTCTTGTTGTTGTACATTACACCTCTCTCTTTGCTGGCGAAACTGTTCGGCCATGCACCTATACGTAAACTGATTAGTCGGGTTTTTTAGTAATCAGCTTGATAAGTGTTCTTGTACACTAAGCTGACCTCCTTTTTAGCATATAGACCACCCTTTCGTGCTTGTTATTTACAAGCCAGCTACCTTTTTTTCTATCAGAAGGGATCTAACCCCCGCCGTCGCCCGAACACATGCATGTATAACGTCACGTTTCATTTGTAGATCTGTATCAGTTGTCATCATATGACATGATGGCCCTATCGACGGTGGAGCGCACCATAGCGGACTTGGCAAAGAACCTCAACGCGTCGATCGCCGGAGCCAGACCATACCTGGCTCAGCAGCTTGACCCTTCAGTGGCCCGACTCCTCTCTGATTTGGCAGAGTTGATTCATGCCATTTTGCCCGCGAGGGTCTGGCCACGTGCTCCTGCGACGACGCGTTATGTGGGCTCTTTTTCCAGCTCAGGTTTTTTTATATATAATAAGTCGCGCGACGCATATCCACGGTTACTCATTTTTATGTACAGATCTAGGAAGTCCATCTGGCCTGTCTTCCCAGGCATCATCACCACCATCACCACCAACGCGGTCTCCACCACCACCACCACCACCACCACCACCACCACCACCACCACGACCAGCACCACCACCACTACCACGACACGTCTCCGGTTTGCGCGGTATATCCTCCCTCCCTCAGTTACGAAATTTAATCCATGCAGGGACGACGAGGACACCTCAGGAGGCGGCGGCCAGGAAAAGAAAACGGACCTGCGACACCTCGGGCTCCGTTGTGAGGGACTCTTCCACTGGTTGGCAGGTCCAAAGAGCCACGGAAGAGGTTACCCTCCCAATAGAGCCTGAGGTGTCCAGGTCATCTGTGGACCTCACAATTAAAGCAGCATCGCCCGAGGTGATAGGGAGGTTCATCGCCACTAACATCGAGTGGACCTCCCTTCACCTCGGGCTGGGTAGCACGGCGGAGAAGGTGGAAGCACTGCTGGAGTCTACTCTCCACGACAGAGGTGAAAGAGGCCTTCCTGCACTGTGCAATAAGGTTATATACCTATGCATGCGCATGCATGTATATTTTTTTATAACACTTTTTTTTGCGCGCACGCGCACACACACAGGTTCGCGCATTGCACCACCTTTCCTCTGTCGTGGAGAACATGGCTAATCACCGCGTTGGCACACTCCTCAAGGACTCGCGCGGTGAAAGCCATGGTGTAGACGTCTACATAACCAACGCTATCGAATCGGAGAGGACCAAGACATACCAATGTCTTGTCCGGCAGTGTGCGGAACAGTACAAATGTCAACAGTGCTGTTCCCACCTCGCTGTTCTCCCCGGGGACCCGCTGGTCTACCCGTGCAGGGGAGTGCAGCAGGTGTTCCGCCTTCTCCAGTACCATTATGAAGGTTTCTCACCTTCACATCTTGGGGCCTGCAGGTTAGTACAAAAATTACATCAAAACTCTATGCATGACTTGTTTTGATGTGTGTAAATTTTTTTTTTTTACAGAACTTTGGCTACCAGGGTGACATCAGGACTGGGACTCACTGGTGTGCCGTCCTCCATGATGAGGGCGCTGATGCCAAGGATGGGGGAGGTGGCAACATCAATCACCAACACCCTCCTCCCTTCCTACGCCTCAGGGGAGCAAGAGGTGTTTTGGCAAGTTGGGGGATTGGCAGCGGAGGCTGTTCACTATTTCGATGGCGATGGTGGCTCCATATTTGTTGACCGCTTCCCGGGCCTGATCCGTTACCTCAGAGTGAAGGGGATACCTATTCACTCGGTGAACACTCCCAGGTGCAACCTGGTGTACTTCAGGGAGGTCTTCCACGATGCGATAGAACTAGGCCATCAATATACCATCGCACCTGTGGAAGACGCAGACGCACTCCCAGAGGGGAGCAATGCACGTCCACAGGTCGAAGCGTTTGGTCACCTCTCCCTGGTGCATGCCAGGAACCAGGTTGGCAGGCCGACGTGTGGACGTGTGTTGCTTGTCCCTCACGGGGTTCACCATGGGCGTAACGGTGATCGCCTCCTTGTTGAGCTCTACACCTGCAACAAGGCGTCTGACCAGTTTGTGTCGACTGGTGTAAGGCGGGTAGAAGACGGCCTCTCGTTCCCCACGCGGGGTGCCCCCCAACGATACCTCCAGGCTCTGGAGACTGCCCGGGCCCAGGCTCGTGGCGTCTTTCAGTTTGGTCAGGAGATGGGGCACGAGGATCTTATGCCATGGGTACTGAAGGAGAGATTTGCGGCTGGGGAGCCTTCCGTAACTCTTCGTTGTGGTACCTCCATGACATGTAGCGTGACCAACAGTGACAAGATCCTCAACGAGAGTCACCTAATGGTGCTTCCCAGCCTGGTAAGAGGTGCTGGTTCGGGCCTCATGGTCCGTCCAACACCGCCAGGCCGACAGGATGTCACAATCCCTTCGCAAAAGTACCTGTGCTTCTTTGCCACCAGGCAGGAGCAATCACATGGTCCAGATTCAGACTATGTGCTGGAGTCGGCACGTGGCCCAAGGGGTGATTCCCATAACCTCGTGTACGATCCCCAGGTGTATGATGGTAAAAATATAGGCAGATTTGTGAATCAAGCAGGTCTTTGCGATGGGATCAAGGCTCTGGTGGCATCCTGTGACAGGGAATCTGGTTGTGAAACGTATGCGCCTGGTGTAGCTGAAAAAGTTTTTGACGCCAAGTCCAATTGTGGTTATAAAACAAGAAATGGTGGACGGGAGATGGTCATTACTGCTAAGGTGGACATCACCACCAGTTCGAATGAGGCCATAGAGCTCTATGCCAACTATGGCCTGTCGTACTGGATGACCTTAGCAGTAAGGGACCATCTCCGCCTGGGACATGATTGCGACTTGGTCAAGGGCGTCTTCTGGCTACTGCTTAGCAGCAATTCGTGCGTGCCAGAAGACGTCCGGGCTGCATACATCACGCCAGATAGACCCATCGCCCCCGAGATAGTGCAGCTGTATGCTCATGCCACATGCCCCTTCCCACCTGCTGCTGGTAAGTACTACTAATAAGTAATGTATATGCTTGAATTTTATATACATACTTCTTTCATATAGGATCAAGGAGGAGATGACCACACCACTACCACTCGACACTATTAACACCCCTGCAATAACTTTCAACGTTCTAATATGTAATTGTATTGTGTCATATATGTGTGTTCGTACTATTCGTGCATGTGCTTATCCAATGTCACTATATGTTATAACCACTATACTAAAGGCACGGATATAAATAGCATTATACGCTAGCTAGGGTGCATGGAAGCGTATTATAAACTACCGGTCCGCTTAGTGAAGTTATCTTTTCTCTTAATAATTTCACAACTGCCTAGAACCCCATGAATAATGGTTATACACACACATGCATAAATGAATAATTACTACGACTAATCTTGTAAGTCTGCTTAGGCAAACACATCCTGTCTTAAAACTGCACCGTCAGATACCAATCGTTTGAGCCAGTGCTTCCCATAGATGTCACCTACTCTATTGCTAAACTGGATTGTCATGACCTCGAAGTGCAGTGATTATATTAGACTATACTTTATTAACAACAATTGGCCCTCTTAGAATAAGTGGATGACTCATAATTACACGCAAACAACACGACTTCAGAATACAATACAACAGGGTCAACAGGTCACATTCCATCTCTCTAAACTTGAACACCACGCGCAAAGCTCCTGAGGAGGGAAAACAAACAATAACAAGTTATAACTAGTAGCAATTAAAACACAGTGTATTCATGATCAATTACAATTATTGACAACATATTATTAATGCTGCTATAAATAAGCAAATGCAAGACAATAAATTAGAAACGAAATCATTATTCAGCTGTCATGCACACACCAAATGCAACTACCAGACCCACCTCCATGTTGTAATTATTAACGCAACCGCCCACTGGAATTAGTGACCGTTTCAAATGCATCAATCACCTGCAAATTAATTTACAATCAATTAATAAAGGTAGCCAACCTGCATTATTAAAGCACTGGTATAGTTATTAACTTAATTAAAAACATGACCTTAAATTTATTAAAAGTATAATTCATTCACCAGCACTCAAATTATTAAAACAAGTACCAATGAATGCTGCAATTATTAAAAAGTAATTACCTCTAAATTAATAATCACTATTAATGCAATACCATTTACAACCAATTTGTTATAAACTTAACTAATAACATGACCTCAATTTAAGAGCTAATTAAGGCTGCCATTTCTTATTAAACGCATGACCTTAATTATTAAGCAGTCATGCACACAGACTACGCATGTGTGCAGACACATGTACCCATACATGTGTACCTACGTACGTACATACACATATGCTCAAACACACGTCTGTACTACCATCTATGAAGCAATAACTAACTCGTTAACTTGACTTCAAGAGGACCTTCATTTTCATGTCAATCCGCTGAAATTCAATTTTAAAAATAATTACCAGCTTGACATACCGCTACATACATACACAAGTACATACATGCATACATACGTATACACATACATGCATGTGTACGTACATACCCCCTAGCCACACCCCTGTGCAACAACCATCCACATCATGCCGTAATTATTTAAAAAATTTTAACGCACCTGCCCACTGGAATTAGTGACCGTTTCAAATGCATCAATCACCTGCAAATTAATTTACAATCAATTAATAAAGGTAGCCAACCTGCATTATTAAAGCACTGGTATAGTTATTAACTTAATTAAAAACATGACCTTAAATTTATTAAAAGTATAATTCATTCACCAGCACTCAAATTATTAAAACAAGTACCAATGAATGCTGCAATTATTAAAAAGTAATTACCTCTAAATTAATAATCACTATTAATGCAATACCATTTACAACCAATTTGTTATAAACTTAACTAATAACATGACCTCAATTTAAGAGCTAATTAAGGCTGCCATTTCTTATTAAACGCATGACCTTAATTATTAAGCAGTCATGCACACAGACTACGCATGTGTGCAGACACATGTACCCATACATGTGTACCTACGTACGTACATACACATATGCTCAAACACACGTCTGTACTACCATCTATGAAGCAATAACTAACTCGTTAACTTGACTTCAAGAGGACCTTCATTTTCATGTCAATCCGCTGAATTCAATTTTAAAAATAATTACCAGCTTGACATACCGCTACATACATACACAAGTACATACATGCATACATACGTATACACATACATGCATGTGTACGTACATACCCCCTAGCCACACCCCTGTGCAACAACCATCCACATCATGCCGTAATTATTTTAAAAATTTTAACGCACCTGCCCACTGAATTAGTGACCGTTTCAAATGCATCAATCACCTGCAAATTAATTTACAATCAATTAATAAAGGTAGCCAACCTGCATTATTAAAGCACTGGTATAGTTATTAACTTAATTAAAAACATGACCTTAAATTTATTAAAAGTATAATTCATTCACCAGCACTCAAATTATTAAAACAAGTACCAATGAATGCTGCAATTATTAAAAGTAATTACCTCTAAATTAATAATCACTATTAATGCAATACCATTTACAACCAATTTGTTATAAACTTAACTAATAACATGACCTCAATTTAAGAGCTAATTAAGGCTGCCATTTCTTATTAACGCATGACCTTAATTATTAAGCAGTCATGCACACAGACTACGCATGTGTGCAGACACATGTACCCATACATGTGTACCTACGTACGTACATACACATATGCTCAAACACACGTCTGTACTACCATCTATGAAGCAATAACTAACTCGTTAACTTGACTTCAAGAGGACCTTCATTTTCATGTCAATCCGCTGAAATTCAATTTTAAAAATAATTACCAGCTTGACATACCGCTACATACATACACAAGTACATACATGCATACATACGTATACACATACATGCATGTGTACGTACATACCCCTAGCCACACCCCTGTGCAACAACCATCCACATCATGCCGTAATTATTTAAAAAATTTTAACGCACCTGCCCACTGGAATTAGTGACCGTTTCAAATGCATCAATCACCTGCAAATTAATTTACAATCAATTAATAAAGGTAGCCAACCTGCATTATTAAAGCACTGGTATAGTTATTAACTTAATTAAAAACATGACCTTAAATTTATTAAAAGTATAATTCATTCACCAGCACTCAAATTATTAAACAAGTACCAATGAATGCTGCAATTATTAAAAAGTAATTACCTCTAAATTAATAATCACTATTAATGCAATACCATTTACAACCAATTTGTTATAAACTTAACTAATAACATGACCTCAATTAAGAGCTAATTAAGGCTGCCATTTCTTATTAAACGCATGACCTTAATTATTAAGCAGTCATGCACACAGACTACGCATGTGTGCAGACACATGTACCCATACATGTGTACCTACGTACGTACATACACATATGCTCAAACACACGTCTGTACTACCATCTATGAAGCAATAACTAACTCGTTAACTTGACTTCAAGAGGACCTTCATTTTCATGTCAATCCGCTGAAATTCAATTTAAAAATAATTACCAGCTTGACATACCGCTACATACATACACAAGTACATA